>KZ538117.1:0-49831 GCA_000934665.2 Catajapyx aquilonaris
CGGAAACGGCTGGACGTTGCGAGCTAACACTTTCACCACTGTGTCTATCGCACATGAATGACCCCTCACGCCAGTTTCAACCAAATCGGAGGTTCCCAACCCTGACCGTTCCCTTGTCAGTTGAAGTGGGGGAAGTGCACACCCGGGGTAAGTGCACATATTGTGCCGCCATATTGGAATGAAAATGGCTGACGATACCAAAACGCATCAGCTATGTAGCTGCACTGTGCAGCTACATAGCCTGTACATAGCTGACGCGTTTTGGTGTCGTCAGCCATTTTCATTCCAATATGGCGGCACAATATGTGCACTTACCCCGGGTGTGCACTTCCCCCACTTCACCTTAACTGTTTTGTTTTGGTTGGTGGGATCAAATTATGGCGGTTTTTGTACTTTCTCTTCTTACATTGCAACCAATCATAGTTTCCCATGCAAAATGTATGTGCTGCAGACACAGAGCAAAGCGCTACTAGTACAGTAACGACACAAGTTCTTAATGCCCCAAGAACACAGCAAAAAAAATATTACTGCTTGCTTGAAACATTTATACTTTACTGATGGGGCCAAACCTTTGTAGCGACTTCATACCATTCCAAAACACGTACGCCCTGGTTAATTCCAGTTCTATACTACTTACCTGCAGTAACCGGTACCGGCGGGTAGGGGTGTGCTTGAATTTTTTACAAAGCCCAGAGAGGGTGATCGATTTTTGTGAAGGGGTTACGAAGAGCATGCAAGTTTTTTGGCTCAATTTTGTCAATGACTACTTTCAGTGTATGTTTTGGTCCGACCGTTATTCTGGTAGGCTGCTCTCTTTACATAACGACATACCAAAGAACGACAGGCAAGAATGCAAAATGACCCAGGATCATCCTATATATGGGTAGGTGTATGAACCCTACATTTTTGTACGCTTTTTAGAGAGGGGGCTGCAAGTCCTTAGGCTACAGTTTTATCCATTTCAATTTTGGCTGTTCTCCCACTCCGAATACCGTGTATTTACTGCATGTTTAAAAACAACGGCGACACCCAGCTCTCCCAGGATTAGGTATGGTTTGAAATTGTTCGTCCTGGGACACTAGACCCCACGCTGGAGCAGTGAGTGGAGAGGGGGGGGGGGTAAAATAGTTAAATTTAAATCTTTCCAGACGTGGTTTTGCTACATATATTTTATCTCCTCGCAAACTTTTGACGCCGAGCGCGCCTCCACCAGCCATGAAATACCCGGAAATTTGCTGGAAACCTGATTTGCCTCGCTATCCAGAGGCAAGGTCATACTGGTAATGATGACCCCAAGGCTGCTACAAAAAAAAAATGTTCCCGAACATAGAATCTGCATTGGGAAGATGAAAGTTTGTAGTCCTATCCATGTTCTGCGAATTTTTTGGAGGGCAGGAAAGCTGGGACGTGTATCAAAAATTCAGCATAATTTTGGAATGCCATTACAAGTTTTCTTGGTTGTGGCATGTATTATTTGCGCAAGTGCAGATGGGCATCGGCGTATGGAACCAAGCTCATTATTTAAATAGCAAAAACATGGGGGGAAACCAACTTGTCCGGAAATTTAGGACTAGTTGAGTTTGACCCTCCTTAATGTATAATGTAGGCCAAACGATTTCCGCATGCTACTAGCATCATTTATAAACCCCCTCCTTCCCTATGTTCCGTTTAAAGTTGAAACTCTGTGGATCACTTATACCACTACATTGTCCTTTCCTCCACCTTCCGAACTGGCACACTTTTGTGATCGGGATATAGTTGAGAGACTGCGCCCGGCGCCTTGGGCCCATAAAGTCCGCTTTTTGCTGAGAGCCAAATCAATGAAGGTCTGCAGTAATGTTGGGCCTTAGTAGATTTGTGTGTGTGTGTATTTATGCGATTGTATAAGCTTTTAGCATAATGTCTGAAGTGACATGCGGTATCGGCATTTATTTAAAGTTGTTTGAAATATCGGTGCGGAGCAACGATAATTGCTTGGGTAAAAATCGACCACACTGTGGAAGGTGCTGGGTTGTACAGTACTGGATGTACTCATTAAATGGTACTGTTTTCAGTATATATTAAATATTATGCTGTACAAACAGCGTTGTATTACTGCATTGAAAGTTTTATGCGTTGCACTATTTCCAAACCAAAGAGAATGACGAAGAGACCAACCCCAAAGGTCGATACCCCAATGTACACACGTCCCAACTCAAAGTTTAATATATTAAATTAGAGTCGGTACCAGGTAGTGTAACAACATTTGATTGCTAGACCTGGTTGCCATGTAGCAGTCTATAATTAACAGTAGCTGTTAAAAATATGGGGCAGCTTGTGGTTTAATATCAGTTGTAATTACAAGCTACGAATTATTGCAAATATTGTGGAATAATTTTATGGAATACCATTCAATATTAATGCAATGTAATGAGCTTGAAATGCGACAGCAGGTTATGAGTCAGCTACATTTCAACACTCCATCCGTCAATAAGGAAGTTGAAAGCATCTGAAGCATTCCTTAGTTTGCACTTCAAAGGTCCTGTGACTGAAAGACACATAGTTGTGTCATCATAACCGTGTTCAAGTAAATCTTGACAGTACTGTCTCATTAGGTTCCAACTAAGAAGTTCTCATTAGTTTTTTTTGCATCTCACACTCCTAAGTGGAGCACTTGAACAATATTATAATTAGTCGATTTGAGGAAAATTTTGTTTAAAATTAGTTGACGATTTATTTTCACCCAACATTTTCCTCTTTGGCAAGTGCGAATTGTTGTCTGGCTACTTTTGTCCGAAACATTTGTGCGTCATATCACCAGTTTATCAGACTAAAATGCCTCCATGTTGTCCACCATATTTGGTCCAATTTGACATATCAGTACAAAAAAATGCCCAAATCGGCGAGTATTGCACGTGTAGTGTATCCGTACAGAACGAAACGCAGAGGGGTTGCCGGTGGAATCGGCAACGGCTGCGACTTGCGCCTTGCGCCGAGGGCGTCGGTGGGGCGTCGCGGGGAGAAGGGGGGGGTGCAGGCAGGGAGGTGGGGGAGGCGTCGCAGGCGTGGAGCAGACCTGGTTGTCGAGGGGCAGTGCTGCGGAGAGAAGCACCAGTCAGGGAAGCGTCGTCGTATCGCTCCGGTCTTCTCATAGCTACCACCATTCATCTGCCGACCAATCATAACTACAACATCAGCCAAGTCAGACCGATGGACTCCGGCGAGACATCGGTCAACAGGAGACCCCAGCCTACGGACTCGGTCCAGTAAGGCTACGGGATAACCAGACATTAGTGCACTACCAACACCAGGAGGTCTTAACCAGAAAGGTACGTTCGTTGTTCTCACGTGTTGAGCGGTTTGTTGTGTTGGCGCCGCATGGGGATGAGTAGATCCGATGTGGCAAATCTTGTCGGCATGTGGGGGAGATAACCCGGTCCGGATGCTGGTGCACATGCTCGTTTTTTGGAGGATGAGAACATTGCATGGTAGCGGATGGAAGCTGGCCGGTACCGATAGATTCACGTTATCAGGCTTGTACAGACTGGAGGGTATCAAACGTATAAGTTGGAATTGAACGCGATTCGAAATTTATAGCCGGCTCAAAGTCCCAGAAGCGTGAACTTGCGTATTTTAAGTGAAAGTCGGATAACGACAAACCGTGGGTACATTGCTAAATTTTACAACGTGGTTATCACATTGTACACTGTTGCGGATACTACATGGTTTCGGCCACACGCGTATTACTTGGGAAGCAATGTGGTGCACATATACTGTAGTGTGTACGCGTCATATCGACATACGTAAAATATTTATTAATATGAACTAAATCGGTACAGTGCTTTTGATAATATCACGACCGTCGTACTGCTTGACTTAACGTGGAGCACTCTTGAAGTATTTCTTTCGGGCGGTCGGTGAAGGAGTACATGCAAGGATATATGAAACATAAATTTAAGAATGCGATTGTTGGGTTACATGTGATATTGCTACTTTGCGCTTTCTAGCTTTAATTTTACAAAATGCGATGCTCTTGTTGAGAGCTGTTGCTTTATATTTTACTAAGATGTGCTTTGTTGTTATGAGAAAAGCATTCATAATAGAGGTTGTTGTACTGAAAAATATTGCATGATACAACGCCACGTGTTTTGTGTATTGAGCAGTTTGTGTATATATTTGCATTGGAACAATAATTATAAATCTGATTGCAAAAGTTTTATGACTCAAAAATAGTACTTTCTTTGCAGTTATGTTCAAGTTCCTAAACTTTTTTTTTGCATGACTCAGATTGACGCTTATGAGTAATTCCCACGAACCCCTTCATACATGTATTAGATAAGCACGTGAAAGTGTCCGGGATAATATTGTGTTGTTAGTACCTCGTGCATGAATCGCCAACTATAGTAACTATGATATGGACTATTATTTCAAAGTATCCAATCATATATTATTAACCACTATATTTCTTTTGAAGCCCTGAAATGCAGAAAATCTCACATTTGACTATAAGATGTGAGGGTTTGAAGATTGTACCGGTCCTAATGGGATCAATCTTTTTCCAAACTTTCTATGGGAGGTGCCATTTTTGTATTAAAAATTTGATTATACCATCAGAAAGTAGCCTTACTCTAAAACAATGTTTAATTTATTCAACTTCGACCAAAATGTGACCCTCATAGTTCAGCACTTCAGGTATTCATTATTGTAGTTAGGCCCAGTTGAGCTTTGAAGGAATCGACACTAGCGATACTGACGAATGAGAAAGATGTAGGGAACCGTACAATGAACAGCAATAGGAGACGTGTCTGGCTCTGGTCCTTTTTACGGGCACAGAATTTTTAATGCGGCCAAAGTTATTGTCGAATCCGGAAGGCTGATATGATTGTCTCCACAAAGGTTCAGTAGCCGTATTATATTTAGGTAGGAATACCTTTCATCAAATTTGTCGTGGGTCTTTTGTCAGTTCTAACTGATATGGCTTCACAATTTTCTTCTTTCTTTTCGATATCCTTTGATGTATACTTAGGCGACAATGGAAGCGGCGAATGACACGGAACAATATATATGGGCCCCCACTATAAAATGAATAAATTGACATTCCAGTTGAATAAAAAAAACACCATTGGAAATCGATACCATAGCGACAGAATAATTAGTCTATGCAAGTTGGCTTACAAATTGCGTAATACATGGAATGAAATTGCAAATTGCTTCCTAAGTAGCCGTTTAGGATGCCTTACATAATGTAGTCAGTCGTGCATGCCTTCCCAATACTCAAGTTGCACAATGTTGGACCTATATACGCACTAATTCTAGGATCGCGTGGTCGTAATGTTTGGTCCCGTTTCGTCGATCGTGTTACTGAAATATTTTTGGCCGCATGAATGTTGCAGAATATACAGTTCTGCACTGTTAATATTCAGTTAGAGTGCTATGTGACATGAAACTTGGTTTCATAATGCTAGGGGTTAAGAAAATAGCTTGCACGGTAAGGCCCTTTTTTTAGAATTTAAACCGAGTATTTGCTAGGTCTGAGCTCAGTTTTATAGGCTCCCAGTTCCCATAGGGGTAATGTTATTATTTAATGAGTGGCCGAGTTGTGTATTCACACTAGGTCCTGTCCTGGTAAAATTCTGCGGGGTCGTTTGAGCCTGATCTGTTCAATTTGTAGCCAACTTACTCGACGTGATATCGCCATTACATGAAGCGTAATATTCCAACTACGCATGGCGTAAAAGCCGGGCAGTTTTAATAAACGACATTCGAGGAAAGATTGGGCCTGAAAATATGATACGTTTAGGAGTGGGACTTTGATCGGCTGAATACTTCATGAAGGACTGGTTTTACGACTCAAGAATGCGTAACCGCAATTCTCGGAAATGTCAGTAATGCGAACCGACTTATTGGGATATGTCCTGATCCAGTCGATGGCCAGGGTATTATTAATGCTTCGGGGCTTTGTAATATAGGATGTAATATTCCAGCTCAAAATTAGTTGTCGAACTAAAAAAATTTGACACCCACTGCAAAAAATGGGAGATGGAATTGTTTACGTTTTATGCTGTGTTTTTGTAGCGGTATTTTAAGGTGGACGGCAATAAATAACCTGCGCTTGTATTATTTATGATGATGCCAAACATTACGTAACTATAGCCAGTTATATGGTGTGAGATAATTTTTGTGTCCATTTTAGATACAATATGTAGAGTCGTATGACCGTGACACATACCGACAATTTGTACAGGTAGGCCTACACAATAAGTTGGTTCTTTGGAGTTAGACCCTTGTTATATTCGACATGGAGTTAGGCCCTTGTTCTGTCGTCAATGCAAAACTGAAACCACAAGGGAAAAAATACTAGAATTCTGATAGTTTCAGAGCGTAAGGATACTTTTGGCTGAAACTTTTTTTTTTGACACAATACACCAAGGAGAGTCGGAGTTGAAGTGCATTGTACATCCACCATTTTTCAGACTGGAGTTGGGCCCTTGCTCTATTGGGGCATTCAATACAGGGCCACGTTCACTTGGATTTTTGTTTATATTTAAAATGGTTGTTCAGTCACTGACTTATTTCCTTGAGATGGGATCTTGCACAGTGCACCGCACCCGGTAGAAGTAATACTTTATATGTCTTAAGAATGTATAAATGAAATTTAAAATAGTAGGCCTATCCTTCGACCACTAATGACAATAAATTGTTAATATTCTCACGCATATTATATTTATAAATAGAGCTGACATAATCAGCAGAGAGTATTTTAGGCCCTGAGACGAGCCAGTGGTTAACATTTCTTCCATGATAGCTGCAACTCATAAAATTTGCACTTGTGTCATATTAGGGAGGGAAACATTCCTTAACTTAATATGTTTGTAAACTTAACGTTATTTTGATAGTGCATTTATTTGCACCCCTCCGTGAATAACAGAGCTAATAGAAATGACTTTATTGTTCTAGTATTTTAAAATGTATCACTTCTGGAATAGGTCCGTTTCGTCTCCTGCCGCACCTGTGCATCATGATGGGTTGATTTGTTCGGGGGTTGTTTTTAAAAGTTTTGTGAACTTTGTCGAGTGGACAGTAATAATAATGACATCAGTCTCTGATTAAAATGTGATACAAATTTATTTATAAATAAGGCAAAATGGCATTACAGGAAATTATTGACTCAGGGGAGATCAAGTTAATCCTCACGAGTTTGATACCATCATACTACCTTTTTAGGCCTGCTACAGGAATATGTCATTACAGAGAATCTCATTGACCGCCCACATTAACTTGATCTCTCCAGACGGATAGTCCCTGTAGCTGCCGCTGCCGTGCACGCGTAATCAAGTGCAGCAATATTTTAATATCCAGAAAGTTGTTATACAAGGTGTTTTAAATTATGTGAACAAATTTTAATGGAAGGTAGGGAACACCAAGACAATCCTTTTTCGTCAATATAACCGGTGATGCCATTCTTCGGTGTAGAAGACTCTGACGTATGTCGGTGAAACTGATATCTAAATGAATAGAATAAGTGTAAACAACTTGTTAATTATTCAGAGGTGTCGACTGTAGAGTCTGCTATGGATATTATAAATGAAGACCTCGGGAGAAAAGCGATCAAGGTCCACTTTTTGTCAAAAATGAGTTACATATCTCAGAAGATAAAAGTCACTAGCGTAGAATATGACTGTTTGGTCGTGGTTGTGGAGTAATGATCATAGGTCACTATGGAAGCTCAGAAAGTGGGATTTACAATGGAGCTTTATGGGCCTTCGAAATTTAAAATGCAAATATCTCAGTTTCACCTGAGGTGGGACTTGATCGTTTTTCTCCCGAGGTCTTCAAATAGTGTCATTTTAAACCCATTTTACCCACCAGCATTATTCTAATAGGACACAACCTGCGTAACAAGTTTATTTACAGTGCAACAATTCTACTGTAATTTGTTCACACAAAATAATATTTCTAGTACAATTACACACGCATCCTCTCCTTCTCTACCATTTTGAAATTGCAACAAACTGCCGCGTTTAATGCACAGCCCCAAACAAAATTTACCTCTCACCTGAGGCAAAAGCTCACTGAATTACTTAGCAGTTTCGATAACCCTCTCCCTTCATTGTGCTTAGAATGTGACTCCCCACACACGTCCACCCCAACCACACTGGAGCCCTAACAATATTATCCGATCAGTGAGTGAGAGGCCGACCTGGCAAGCTCCCCCTCCGCCAAAGCCTTTCGAGCCAAGCCAACCAACCAACCATCCAACCAAATGAAGCTCTATCTTTGAAGCGCCGATTCCCGGCCGTCCACCTTGTTTATATTAAAAACGGACGTTACGTATTCATCTCGTCTTATTCCGGGCCAAGATATTGGCCTCTTTGCGCGGGCGATGAATGCAAACGGCCTCATTTACTTGGGAGGATGCGAGGGGCTCCAGAGTGCCTACTTTCGGATATTGTCTGTTCCATTCCTTGACTCCCCTTGCGCAATCCCTCCCTCCTTCCCTACCCCTCCCCCCCTTCCCAACTTGCTCTAGAAAGTTAAGAAATAATGAAATGTCCTTCTTACCTTGATCTCACGTCGAATACCAACGCGCGATAAGGCCAAGTCTTGAATACACTTTATTACAGCGGGGGTGGGATGGCAAAGGTGGATAGGAATGAGGGGGGGATAGGAGGAGCTAGAGTGTAATCAATCGTTTTTGCAAGCAAGGAAGTTTATATCTGAAAATGGTGTCCCTAACTTTCATAGATATCGCGATTTCCGCATGGATGAACGTAACATTGGGAGGGAAGTTTCGCGGGATTTCTATCGCGGTGCAACCAGGCCTTAAACTAGTTGCACAGTGTAATCTGTGGAGTGCACTGGAGGTTACTGTATGCATCGCGACGCCGGCACCTAGTAATGGAGATCATTGTGTGTTTAAGTTCCATATTTTCTGGGTACAAAGGGTTAACCACTTCGGTACTCCGGTGTACACCTGTAGTGGTAGGCTACTCCCAGGTACACCTTTGGTACACCTTTGATACTCCAGTGTACACTTTACAGTCGAGTGGTTAACTCCTTGTCTGGGTATTTGCAAAATATCTACTATTCTACTACTAATTATCCGCTGGCACCCCAATATTTGGGAAAAGCCGTGATGTATGATGATGAAGAAGAAGAACAAGACGAAATGTACAGTACTGTGTATCATCAGAAAGTCCGTTAAACCAAAAAACGATCTGACGTCACTGTCCGTCCCGCCTCCACCCGGCTCTTCCCTCCTATGATGTCCCCAAAGCGCTCTGCAATGCTGCGCATGCTCAGAAAACACGGCTGGTGTGACATCATATCGTTCTTTCTCTTAAAGGACTCTATTGTACTACTCATACGTGGAATGACAGTATATAATTAGATTTTGTCACACAGAGTTAATAATAGATTGTCAATTACACAGTGAAGGCTATCTAGTCGGATAAGTATAACCTAGGCTAACCTGTAGTGGACAGTCAGAATGAACAGTCGATTCCATGTCCTAAAGGACAGTATCAACCTACAGTAACTGCACAAATGGCTGCAGCTATCCAGAAAAGAACAGCTTTATGTCGCGGTCGGGGATATTCTCTCACTTCAAATGCAGTTTGTCACGTATACTGTAGGAAGGTCCTGGGGACAAAGTGACTTTGTTTCACTTTGTCTCCCACCGTCCCCCGGTTATAAAATGTCGCCAAATCCTATTTGACGGCCTTCAGCCTTATTTTATTACTGACAAATCGGAAGCAATCTTTATGACCGAGTGGTATAATTTGCCTCTTTCAGTGGAACAGCGTTCCTCAATTGCATTGACCTACAATTTATAAGACGTTGTCCCAATTTTAGTATAACTGTACAAAAATGTTAACCTATTTATATGCCTAGCGTCCTCTACTATAGGACACTTGTACAGTAGGTATATTTTAGTCATTATGTTAGTTCATTTGCTAATTAAAATATTTAAAAATGTTAACAAAAATAGTTCATACAAGCCTGGGTTACGTTCGAGGGCACTAGTGTGAACTACATTACTCTAGAATAATTAGGCAAAGGTAATGCGCGTGTGATTTGAACCAGAAAATGTGCGGAATATGAATGGATGTACAAAATAACTGTTCTTGTAGTAGCAGTGGTTTTATGAGTTACGAATTACAGGGATCTATGAAGCTTGCCTCGTTCAGCGTAGAGGCCAGGGTGATAGGTTACACTCCTCTTGAAAGGTCAGCCCCAGGCGAATATCCGGGTCATGCAAACCCCATCAGACAGGTGCTATGCAAGATTCATGTTAATCGTCTTACAAGCGGCTGTTGGATAGCTGCTATTACTTTCCACCAACTATGGGGACCTCTAAAAGAACAACTGGAGGGAGGGAAGAGGGGGCCTTTGGGAAGGTGAAAAATAGCAGTTGCCTTCAGTGGGTCAGCACGACCACATTAGATGCTGAGTTTACTGTTGCTGGCAGCATCTCATCTGCACCTTATGTGTTATTTTCTATTGGTAAATAACTGTGCAACCTAAATGAACGTTTTCAATAAAGAGAAATACGTACGACCTTCGGACATATGCACCGCATAAGAGATAAGTACGGTAGAAAATACCAGAATAGTATTACAAGCTATAGGTAATCAAAGGACGCACACCATAAATAGCAACTACTTTATTACGTTTTATTTAGCCCAAGTCATTCCTCCAAAGCGGGCAATGGCTGAAACCCTGCTCAATCCATTCGCTTTTTTTCTCATTTGGCACTTAATCATTAATTTGTAAATTTTCTATCGTCCATATTACAAGCACAAAGAGAGCGTGTAAGAATTACTAGGTTTCAGCAATTACTTCCATAATGTTCTTCATTTCACTTAGCTCATGCATGACTCAAATACAAATTGAATTCAAATGATACTTAATTATATACCGTAGAGCTTGGTAAATTTCCGTAATCGTGCAATGTTTACTGGACATATTGCGCTGAGTTGCTATTCAAGCCTCGTTTTATTCCTCAAGATTAGTGAAAGACGACCACAAAGACTTTCCGGATCATAGCATTTCCCTATAACGAACTTTTACCTCAAACTGTTTAACTTCGCACGTTCAGTATTACAAAACCGGGGCTTAATAGAGTCTAATCGTGCAACCAACTGTGGAATAAGAAATAGACTGCACGCAGATGATGCTTAAAGGGCTCTTGTCTTAATAAGCTGACACTACCGGATCAACAATTGTCTGAAATATTTCTAACCAAAGTGCAATTAATTTATGACAGATCTGTCTGGTGAATTGGTATTCACTATCAAGACAGCCAATCAGGAATAATGCATCTTATGCCTGACGCTGTTAATAGGAAGCCATCAAAACTGTACATGATTTTATCAGCTTTAGGTGAAGTGGTTGTATAAATAGTGATACTCATCATATTTGCGTTTCGTCATACGTTGAGTTGATCATGCTTTTGGACATTGATGTCCAAATTGCACCATCAGGTTTTGCTCACTTTATTTTCAATTCCAGGATAAAACAGATATTGCCAGCAATTTTGCTTCTATGATTATATAAACGATACTGTGGGCTATTTGCCATCAACGATTTTAAGTGTAGGCATCATGGACAGCCATAAAATATTTTCAATTTTAACTTTTTTGCAGTACTAGTACCGAAATGGCATGAGTATTAAAAGCTTTATTTTCCCTCTTGGAATCCAACATAATGAGTCCAGTAATTGAAGTCAAGTCAGCAAATTTGCTTAATATACAGCCTATAGTAACTTTAACTGCAGCCAGTGAAAGATAAGAAAGTTTGTTAAAGTCAGGGCAGCATTGGCGTAGGCATTTTGCATAAAAAAGATCCATATAACTGTGTCAGTGACTTGGGCTATGTGATATGGCAGTAGGAAGGTGGTTTTTCCTTCATTCATTAGTGAAAAGATCCTTTTATACTGTATTGGCATCAACAAGCCACATTTGATTGGTCCCATAACATGCATCACTGAAGAAACTTGTCCCTCTAATATTGCATCAAGCGGAAGAAAATAATGGCCAATCACAAACAAGCTGTACAGCAACTTATATTCGACAAAAAGTAAACATCTTGTCATTTATAGGATTTCTGAGGTGAACGTCTCTCGATATGACCTAATGTAGTGTATGTCATGGGCTTCTGACCGTTTCCTAGATGCCTGTATGTTGTTCTACCTGATCAGACTGAACACAAATGACAGGTTGCGA
Organism: Catajapyx aquilonaris; assembly: GCA_000934665.2. Lineage (NCBI taxonomy): Eukaryota > Metazoa > Arthropoda > Diplura > Dicellurata > Japygidae > Catajapyx > Catajapyx aquilonaris. The sequence goes on from KZ538117.1 coordinate 12,207, forward strand.
AATCCCCTTACGACAGAGCGCATTTTAGATGGCACAGCTCCTTTACTGTGAAGATGTCAACACAAAGATTAACCTCTCTGGGACAGCCACTCTAGATATAAAAGCACTTATATAAAGGAAAATGTGGGCAGGTCGAGCTACAGAAGACGGAGAGAGTCTTACAAGGCATTTTCTGCCTCAAAAACCACAAGAGGTCTAGGGTTATGTATAAGAGCCGCCGCCATGTTGAATACACCGTAAGTGCAGGTCCTAGGTGAAGTATGTTGTTTTCTCTATGCAAACTAATTAAGGTAGCGCCACATATTTTGCTCAAGAACTGCAAAGTGGGGTTGTTTCTGGCTATTGTCAACACGCAATCACTTAGGACCAGGAGAGAACCTTTAAATGTATACAAGCTGCCCAAGTGTCATAGGTGTACTTTCACAACATCAAGATGGCGGTAGTAACACACTGAAATAAGGATGCTTCTTACTGCTCCCTGAGTCAAGCACAGCATTCCCCCCGTATCCGTGGTTTGATATTAAATTAATATAAAATTTGAAAATTAAACATGTGTATTTTATTACAGCACAGTAAATACAAGTTACTTGTATAATGAGAGGCTATTTCTATATATACGGGTGTCTTGCGGGTGTCTCATCTTTTTTGTCCGAACAGTTATCGGAAAATTGCGCGTAGCTACTACTTTTTAAGCAGTGACTTGCAACCTGCGATTTGTCGGAGGAATGGGGAATGGGGAAAAAGAGGGTCACACATCCCATGGCAGCACGTATGCCACTTCAACCTACGATTCGCAGGGAATATTCCCGGTTCCTCCGAAAAATCACCGTTTGCAAGTCACTGCTTAAAAAGTAGCAGCTACGCGCAATTTTCCGATAACTGTTCGGACAAAAAAGATTAGACACCCTGTATATGGTATTGTATAAAATGCGCATTATCCCCACTATTTTCATGGGAACTGCGGACTGATCTGTCGTTGTTATACATGGTGAAGGGAAACTCGCGAACAATCGCCAGGTAAACTTATAGAGTAGTACTCGCAAAATTAATATAGGGATGTGCAATATTAGTTTTTGGATCCGTTGCGTAGTTAATGCGTAAGGCGCCCTCAAAGTGTATGGTACAATACGAGGTAAAAACGACAAAGTGCACGGGTGTCGTACCCGGATTCTTATTCTGATGGGATTTGATCACCTTTTGCATATGGGGGCCAAGGCAAGGTATCGGAGGCCCTCGAACTGACTTTTACTTCTTTATAGCTGGCGGAACGGATGTGACGTCACGAAACTTTGACGGCGCCGTACGCATTAACTATGTAACGGAGCCCAAAACTAATTGCACATCCCTATATTAGTTTTGCGAGTACTATCAGTCTACCTGGCGATTGTCCGCGAGTTTCCCTTCACCCTGGTATATGCCTTCTCACGCCATACAACCAGTGACATCGTCTTCGCTTCCAGCAACACTGCATAATCAGCAATGAGGTCATGCTCAGCGATTATGATGGTTAGAGCGTTTTAACCGGTTTGTCGGTAGACTTTCCGTGAATATTTGAAGAGCAATCTGATTACGTGACTGAAACTAGTGGCACATAGTGATTAATTATTGAAGTCACTTGTGGTGCGGCGGTGATAAGATATTTTGCGGAAGTAGCGCAGTCACGCTGTTAGCTGGTTGGCTTTTTTCCGTGCAGAAACAGCCAGCATTTACTAGATATTGATTAACAGGAATAATTATATGTCATGTGAGCGAATAGCCTGATTTGTATATTTGAGCCATGGGTTGGACCTGTGATGTACTGTACTGAACACTTCCTAGGTCGCTCACATGTCGGTCAGTCCATACATATACCATCGTATAGTCCGGTTTCCTAATCCACACACTGTCCGGAACATATCAGAAACACATACCCAACTCGTGCAGCTGATAGTATATCATGCAGAACAGAGTACCGCGAATATCACACCAGTTTCAACCTCTAGATGAGAGACACATTGTGCAGGTAAATCCATGAAAAGTTGATGAAGAGCCACTGTTAATATGTAAAACGCGGTTTTGGGTTGGTGTTACATATATTGCGTGACTGGCAATTCAGATCAATGTATATTTGAAATAGTGTGAAATGTACAACCCCAAAAATTGCGTCTGATCCGGAGTGAAGAGGAAAAGGGTTGAAGAGAGGTGACAGGCGAGTGGGAGTGAAACCCAAATGGCAAGGATTTTGCTTTTCTGGCGCTTTTTGGAAGCTGGGAGCTCATACGCATACTGTAACCGGGTACGGATTGAGGGAAGGATTTTGGTTGGGTTGGAATCTCCAATGGTAGGCTGGAGATGGGGGGCTGTAGCCACAATTATATTAAGAGCAAGACCAGGGCAAATATATTCAGCATGTTAAAATGCTGGAGTTTTCCACCTCTTTTTTGGGGGGTGATGTAGTGGTCTATATATGCTTGTGATGGTGTGATGTAAACCAAAGTGGAGATGTAAAAGGATCACTTCCAGGATGGATTTTGTGCAGCAGTGATTTTTAATGGGTTTTCCTAATTATATTGGATGAAGAGTGATACTCAGTTTTTAAATAACTCGTTGAGTAGTGAAAATCTGGGCTGGAAATGTGAGAATTGGCAATTTTTTTCTAATTTGAAATGGCCACAAAAGGCACTATGAACCTTCCAGAATTTTAGATATTTTGCTAAAAGCCTTTAATTATGTTCTGATTAGTTTTATATAAAAAGTGTTGTGCATAAATTTAATGTATAAGATGCAGTATAATGGTATTATTGGTCTTTGTTTATTCACATTAAGAAAGTAACTTTCTGATTTCATTTGTTGGTTCATTTAGCCACGTTTAGCATTATGCTCTCATGCATTGATTTCTGCAATATATACAGTTACAAAAATGTTCCACAATTTTTCCTGCTTTTTTACAAGCTGTGATTTTCCCCACTAATGTTAAAAATACCAGTTGTGCTTCAGTATGAGTGACATGTTTTTACATACCGTAGCTTTTCTAATTCAAAATATTTTAAGTCACGACCATTGTCCATCACACTTCCCCTTAACCCCATCACTCCTGCCTTGGCCACCATTAGTGTGTTTGACATGTAAGTTAATTGGTCCAGTACTCTGACCCAGCTTTTTTTTTGTCTCATAACAATACCTCCCCCCCCCCTCCCCCCAGAGAAATCGACCTGACGTTTGAAAAATAATCCCAAATCGCTGCTATTTCCTCGACTGCCGTCACCAGCGTTCTCCAATGTAGCCTCGCCCCGAGGGAACGATAAACCCGGCGCAAAACGTGCAGTAGAGATATGCCGCATCCAAATAGTGCACCTAGGTAAATGATCATTGCCAGAGAGTGGAGGCAAATAGTTATTTGACCACAATCTGGGTAACTTGCAATTCGCATCAGATAGGCTGTCAGTGACTATGGGACCAGTCGACGTACGGGGACAGAGTACGTGACATCTTCCGGTGTCCCCCTATATGCACCAGGAGGGATATGTTGACATCCATATCGCTAGTGGAATTTAATGCCCAGAATTTTGATGTTGCTTGTCCGACTTGTCTGTTACATCCAGAATATACTGAATTTTATGATGGTCTCTATACTGTCGCAGGCCCTTATGTTATCAATGTTGTCCATATTTTTTGATGTCCATATTATGTAACTAAATATTATGTAACCGAATAACTAGTTGACCAGACTTTCTGGCTGAATGACAATTTGGCTCGACTTTCTGGCCAAGTGGTCACTTGCCTGGACAGGATGATATATCACCCAAAAGTCGTCTGCACCGATTTGAACAACATATGGTATAAATAGTATTGCCCTTCAATGTCTGGTCATTATGCGAAACTTAAAATTGAATTATCTATGTTCGCACCAGCCCCCCCCCCCCCTTCCCATTTTTTGGGGGAGGGCAGTTAACGCGGACGTTACCCCCAGCCCGTTCAGGTTTGAAATTTTGTGAAGGGTTGCGACAGACCCTTCTGTGTGCTGGACAATGCAGCTGTCGACATGGAATAATGAAAACCTTCATTCTCTTGAATATGGATACATCTGGTAGGGGTGGAGGAGGAAGAGAGGGAGGGATGGAGGGATGGGGGGATTGTTTGGAAAATGGCAATCTGACTTGGATTAAGGCCCCGAGCTGCACCCACGGCTAAATTAATAGCGGAGATTAGGATGCAAATGAAGCGCGACAAATGTGGGCCGAAAAATAATTTTTGCAAACTAAAAATGGCATGTTCGCTCCTTTTTTTTTTATATATACGTTTGTCCCCCCCACTCCCCACTTGACCAACTGAAAAACGAATCAAGTAACAGTTATCAATTTTGTACGGCTTACTCCCACGTATATTGTTGCGATATAATTTTGAGCATAGAATGCAATAAAGTAGAACACATTTATAAATGAAGCCCCCCAGCTTGAGAGTTCGTCATAGAAGAAGCGAGAGTGAATAAAGCTGATAAGCCCACTGCTACTCTGTCTGGCCTTCAAGTCATATGAAATGAATGCTGAATAGCCATGCCAGAGCACCCATTACGGATCAAAATCTTAGTATCCAATCTGGACCGAGCGTGTATATGCGAGCCCATGCCCCCCATTATGGGAATTTTGTGGGGTTAAAAATCCGTGCCATGAAACCCTACATTTTAGGATGTAGATGTAAATGTAAATAAAATCAAAACAGCTTGCACCGCCATTTTTTTTGCTCCATCAGGCCTCACGCCACGTGTTGTTGTCAGAGAGGGGGGGGGGGGGGGNGGGGGAGGATATAAAAAAAAACAAGTTGAAACAAGCTGTCGTTTGGACACCTGTCGACGAAAACAAACATCTTGTGGATCGTCTTTTAGCTAGTGACATTAACATTACACAGCTTCTTTCGGCAGTTATATTAAGAGTGTCACAGCAGGTGTGATAACGTCAGAAAATATCGTTATTCAATTTATTATGTAACCTACATAGTTTGAAGGAGTTAATTTAAAAGTTGGGAGTTACGATGGGATGGTAAAGTGGAATAGGAACTTTTTCAGGTCAAAAGTCGAAAAGTGATGCAAATACAATTTTCACTCAGTGTCGACGTTGCAGGAAAGTTTCTCTCATCTGATGATTGCAGGGAAACTGATTCAACCCTGGAACTTTGATTCTGTCTGGTCCCCCCCGGGAGATTGTTCTCCGGCAGTCGGTGGTATGTGCCGCTCTCCGAGGGCTCATAATAAAATCACACAGTATGTTTTCCGCAGCAGGATGATAAGCCGTATCGTAACCTCAATCTAATCCCGCCCCTTTTGCATGGATCCCCCGGCTATGGTCACAAATTATTGACATGCCTCTGCTTCGCGTTATATATGTCTGAACATGCCCTGTTAGTGACTACCTTCCAAAAAAACAATGAAGATATACTGCATATTTTTTTTTTGTAAAAAAAAAACTGCAGAAAAATGAAATAACTACAGACACAGGTGGAAAGTTACAGAAAAAGGATTCGAAGTTTTTTTCGGATTTTTTTTTTTCTTTTGTGAATTTAACGCTGCATCAACTCATTCTCATGCAAATTTTTATCCAACTTCTGGCCAAGAAAGAAGCGTATGCAGACGTTAAGGGAAATAAAGGACGGCAACATTTTGGGGGGGCCCGGCACATTTTAGGGGAAGTTTCTGCCCCCAAAATGTTGCCACCCTAGGTGTTTCCAGACTTTCCCTATTCACTATGGCCTGGCTTTGGAGTCACCTGCATAGATAGCTCTTTTTCTAGCTATATCTACGCAGTTGAGCACTATATGAAAGTTTAGAGCAAGTTTCAGTAATATACCTTACAGCAGACTGTACAGTGTTGGACATTAATCGAGTCATACTGCTACCGACATTTGCCAATGCGGCAACGTGCAAATCGAAGTGATATATTGCGAGCCGTGCGAGTAAGAAGAGGTAGGCCTTGGGTGACGTCACCGGCTCCATTGCCCCCAACTGGTGACGTCACCCAAGGCCTACCTCATCTGATTCGCACGGCTCGCACTCGATCACGATTTGCACGTCTGCCGAATCGAAAAATGTCGCTAGCAGTATGAAGCGATTAATGTCCAACACTGTACTAAGATGTAAAGCTTGTAATTGTGTTTAACTGTCCAAATTATAGTTTTTTTTTGTAAATTAACGAAAGCCAAATAATTAGTACAATATAGTGCATCAGACCTACCGAAGCATGTTGGCATGGTGGATAAGGCGTCCGACTGCTAATCGGGAGGTCATGGGTTCGAATCCCGGGGCCGGCGACCCTGACCGTGGTTTTCTGTGGTTTTCCACGGTCTTTCTAGGACAATTCCGGTGTCGCTTCCGTATAATAGGCCACAGCCGCTTCCTTCCTTCCCTATCTTTGGAGGTTGAAAGGCAATGCTGGGCCAACCTCCTTAATATCAATTAATTCAGTGCATCAGCACTTGATATATTCTACATCTCCACTCCTACGCATTAGAACCTAATACCTTCCCAGCACACCATCATGGTCTTAGTACTTATGAACGCTTCTCTCGCAGGGGTCAACGGGGTTCAAGCGAGATGTGCCATGCAAATGGTAGCTGATGCGTCTCACTTGCTTCCCTTTGTGAACCTCAGCCTCAGCTGACAGTCGTGGTAACGTCGCAGACTCACATACAGTTTCTGCATAAATCGTCCAGGTGTAACACCCTTTGACGTGCGAGCCTGCAGCTTATGAAGCTCACTCTAGCATCGCATAAGTTGTTTGCAGTGCTGATGCCAAAGTAACAATACTACCTTGATTAGGAGAGTCATTATTAATATTTCATCAGTTTTTATGCATATTAATCAACCAGTGTGTGCTCAGTTGTAAGACACGTAATCAAATTCACAAAAAAAAGGCCAAAACAAATTTGTATCGAGTAATAGCTGCCTTTGAAGCAATGAAATTGGGATCAAAGAACAGACTGGAAGCGAATGGTCGATATCTTAACCTCAAAGTCACCTATTCAGAGCGACAGAAATAAGAGCAAATAGAGGTCTTAACAGATTAGAAAGGACTTCGACCTCAAGTCGCACATAAAATTAAAAGCCTATCCACGCCGGGGGGAAAAAAACAAGAAAGGCCTGGCTTCCAACAAGTTTCACAAGTTTGACGCTAATCCTCATGTGATTCAGAATACGAGGATATAAGTTGCAGGAACTGCCTGTAATCATGCCATAAAGAAAATGCCGTCATTTGCGCGTGCAGCTATAGTCTACGGATTTATTATGCAGCCAGCGACTAGAAATTCGGATTTGACTGGAAATCTAGGCTTTGAAAGTTTGTAACAATATACTTGGTCACGTGACGTTCACCTCTTTGGATGACGGCTAAAAATGTAGATGACATGGACGATTAGTGGTTTTGAAATATTCCACCCTGCTCCGATTTATGGTCGGTGTCAGAGCAGTGAATTACTGGCATAAATCTTTTGACAGGCACTGATCATCCCCCACTACAGTTTGTTAGTGATAAATGAACGCAATTAAAACAAACATTACAGTACAGTAGACCTTGTTTGTCACGTCAATTTTAATGCCTGCCGCATTACAACTATCTTCAATGAAGTATGCCGCACCGCATTAACGAGCCATATATATGGACGTATTCGATGTAATTGGCCGAATGAGCTGATGATATTTACCAAAGATGTAGATACAAAATATTGTCATCTACCAAACCACACTGACAAGAGAATAGGTGTGATGTGCATTGCAAAATTTGTATAACGCGTGATAATTTTTCATGCAAACTCGGGCAATACTATAGCGGTCAAAGCTTTATAAACACAAATTGTGTACATTGTGGTGTAGACCACATGTGTGGATGTGAATAGCCCGCACTTTATCTAGACATTCTATATGTGCGTTCGTAATAATGTGACATCAAGTCCTCTTTTGAAAATTAATTCTTACTAAATCATATCACATCGAACATTCCCTATAGTAAATGTTCTATGTAATACTAAATATCGCCGGAAAAATGAAAATGATGTACTATCGGGTTCAAATACTTCTGGCCACTTTATCCTGGTCTTGAAGCAACCCTTCGCACAGACCCCACGTTAAGGAGGTGTGTGTGTGAAGGGTTGCTCAAGACTAGGATAAAGTGGCCAGAAGTATTTGAACCCGATAGTACGTTACAATGCTCCAACATGTTCACTGGAAAATGATGTATTTGCTCATCCTGCCAATATCAGCCTATAATATACCTTCACTTTGAAAACAGTATTAGACATAACACCTTTTACAGTAATTTTGTTGGGGTCTTGTAACATAATTATAATTTTTGCCAGATAGCCTACTACAGAGCAAGAAATCAAAATTTTACTAGGATTTTAGGACATTCAATTAGGATTCCAAATACACTTGACTTGGCGCTAATTATGGTTCCTCCTATACAACCTAGTCCTAGTGGGTGTAGGATTTTGAGGTTTTCCATATTTCCTAATAGTCAATCAGCTAATTAGCGTGTGATTACAATCACGCATGAATGGAAGCTTGCCTTTCGAATGATAAAAAATTATGATAATTGAAATCAAACATCTGAAATGGGCCTGTGATGAGCCCGTCGCGTTCTCATTAAATATTACGTATCTAGTGTCAGTGGTCTGTATAGTGTTTATTCCCTCAAAGTGGATAATATAAAGCACATGCATGAAAATATGCCTTCAGGAAGCTGTTAAGAAATGGAGCTTAAATAAAATTGCGTTTGTCATTCCCAACAGTACATTTTTTGCAATAAATAAATATTTGACGAGGGAACGCTAATTAAAATATTTTGTGAAGGGGAAAAACTTGTTTGAGAGCGAAACGCTCCAGCTCTTTTTATGCGTTGAAATGTTGCCAAGGATTTGCTGAATGATGCCCTCAGGTTCCAGCGTGTATCGGTACCAAAAACTCATTTTCGCAAAATTTATGGAAAGCAATGTAATGCCTCAAGGATATGTGGCCTGCAAAATTTGCAGATTAAAACAGTGTACAGCTCTTTCCCAGCATATGGAATCTATACTTAGAGTTTTTGAAAACTGGGTGGTAAAACTGGCTGGCACATGTGCAACGCTACAAATTAGGCGACAGCTAAATATTTTTCCTGCTATATGATTTTATGAGCTCTTACCATCAGGCTAAAGAGTAGTAGATAACATACAATGTGTAACATGTCGTATAGTTCGTTTAGGTTTATGAATAGTGGGAAAATGAAACTGTTTTGCTATGTTGTCCAATGTCTGTTGGTGATATGCAAATGTCACTGTTTTTCGCAACTTGCCAAGAGGATTTGGGATTTTGGTAGGGCATGGTCACAGCTCCCAAGAAACAAAGTGCAAGTCACCTGGAAGTGGATGGTACAAATGTTGCTCTCTGGCAAGTTCAAAGCGCCGTGGTTTCCCTAATTCAGCGTACCATTACGCATTGATGGCCTTGTGTCACTTCCTTGCCGCCACGTTCAACAAGAACTGCTGTGGCTTCCCAACTTACCCGTGGACTTCTACAAGTGGGGTTACATTAAAAGAGCATGGCTTATGCAGATCCACTGTACCCAGACCTCACAAACTGTGATGCCAAATAACCCGACAAGATAACTTTAATTTGTTTTAATTACTCAAAAAAGCGAGCGAATTATTCTCAATAATTTATGGGACCCCATTGGAATTCTGCTTGTGTTATGGTAAAGCAGGGGGGGGTCTATTAGGTGGTGAATGTCATTATCCTATTAAAATAGCAGCGAAGATGGGAGCAATAACCTGCTATTGTTGTGAAGTGCGCTTGTGGAGAACCTCATGATAATCCTAATCCACTTAGGGGATGAATTGGGAAAGGTGTTTTTGGCGACCACGCCTGTGGATATTAAAGCGCTTTTACGCCGTTTCATAAAGGCACTCTTCTACCAGAAGCCACTTCAGCCAGATCACTCATTTCGACCTCCTCCTATACCCTCGGATATTGCACCTTCAAAGTGCAAATTTTTTACATTATTTATTTATTTATTTATTTATTTATTTATTTATTTATTTATTTATTTATTTATTTATTTATTTGGATCAAATCAGACTGAGTGGGATTTTAGTTTTAGTTGACGTTTGATTGACTAACGAGTAAGTTGGATTATGGGCTATGGCAATTCCACCCCCTAATACTGTGCATGAAAGGCAATGATGAATAATAAGTAAGTTCTGCGTCATTACTTTAAGTCGATAGAGGTGCTTTCACGTTTGGCCTTGAGATTCATGCGTTTATACCTGTAGCGTAGCCGGAATTTGAATAAATAAGTCTGCCAGAAGGTCCTTGTTTTTTTTATGTGCAAAGTAATCAAATATTTAGGTCTTAACTTCGACGGTTAATGAGGCAAGAAGCGGTGAGCTATTGTTGTTATAACGTAAAGAACGTAACAAGGGGAACCCCCTGAACAAACCTTATTCCCCGAATTGTGGTCAACATTATCGGAAATATAATCAATGCACGGTAGAGTCATTACGAATTAATTGGTTTGATCTGACTCCTAATTAGTCTAATTTTGAATCCGTCCTCTGAACAAAACCAGAATTTGAAGACATTTCTAAAATTAAAATCAATTTTACCATTTAAATTGAATAATGCACGTTCTTGCAAAAATCTACATAGCATGCCAGCTATTATTAGTAACTAGCGTTGCAGTGTTCCTATACATGCAGTATGACGCCAGATATTCGTACATCGCATTGCCATACTAAATTTTTTTTTGATAATGTTCTATGCCACATAGTGTAGTAATAACACACATTGAGGTTTTCTGCATGGGTGTGCCGACAGCACGGCTTCCCAGAGGTATCCTGGGAATTATTTATACAGTAGTACAGCAGAATGCACACATGGTTCACTTTCATAATGATAGAGACGGGTGAATGGAAATATCGGCCTGGGAACACTAAGAGACATGCCACCTGGGTTACATGATGATCACTATGAAAATGGGTGTCTTCGAGCGAAAATCAGAACTATTCAGAACAAACTCTATCTACTACGAATATGTGAACCAGCTCCCCTGATATCGTCTATATAAATAAAGCCGTTTGTGAGTCTGTCTGTCTGTCTGTCTGTCTGTCTGCCAACCGTCATTTGCATGCCATCTGTGCTCCACCCCCAGGCCGGGAGGTGTTAGGGGTTGACTACAGATGGCAGGCCAATGATCGTTACCGTTATACAGGCGGGAGAGGTTGAAGGTGTTGGATTAGGAGGACCACAGATGGCATTGGTGGGCGGACACACAGAACGACAGACAGTTGACGGGGCTACTGGCAGGTATTTTCCCTTCATTCATTTCTTCCCGGGCAACGCCGGGTGCCGCACTAGACCATAATCGGGTCATAACTCGTGACGTGGTAAAAGAATTAAATAATAATAATATGTGCACCAGTAAGGTAGTTGAAAATGTTTCATATCAGAATCCGTGGTGTTTAATTAACAATAAAAGAATTATCAGCTTTTTAACAAAATAGCCTGAACCCGGTTGTAAAAATAAGTAAGGCGAAGAATCGTTTGGAGTACTTTTCCTTGTATAAACTAACTGCAGGCAATTGAGGGTGACTAGTATCGTTGGGACGCTTAAGGCATAAAAGATTGAAGATGAGTATCTGACGCGATGTGGTAGGTAATAAAATGGGGATGGATGGAGGAAAAGGGAGGGGTTTTTTTGGAGATTAGGAGCCCCCTGGATAAAGAGGCGGACTGCCAAGAGCATGATTCCAAAATGGTGCTGTAAAGTAGTTAAAGTCAGCCCACAAATAATTCTCATCAGCACAACCCATAAGCTGTGAAACTGTGACGTAATTGGAGGTGCATTGAGGCATGTACTCACCTGTATTTTGCAGCTCCAGCTCTATTGTTGGTCCGGTGTCTGTAATTGCGTCCGAGCCACATTGAAATTAAAATTCAACTGGTATTGATTTATTAATAATGGTAGCTGTAATTGTTCCTGTGGAGGTGGACCACAAAATATTATAATTATTGAATATCGATTATGTTTAGCATAAACCACCGGGATGAGCCTTCCTACGATTGAATTGCAAATTGCGGACTTTGGGCAAAAAAAAGTGCTGGCTATTAAGTTATAGCCACATAGCAAGTGATGCAATTTTTGTTTCCAAGATTGATAAAGGTTGTCAGGGCTTATTTACGTTAGCATAATAGCAGCTTGTTTACCTTGAGTAAAACCAAGCATTGTTGAAGGCTTCCTGTTATGTCAACTCTTTTTGTGAGACCTGAACACATAATGTATACAGCATTAGAGACTCCCAACTCGCATCACAAACAAGGTGAGCATCATTCAATATATGTTTACGAGACCCTTGATTTGATTGTAGTAAACTGTGTTAGGACAATTGTAGGGGTTTTGAAGCCTCCAAACTAGTTATGCATTTTTGCGGGGTTCTATATTTTTTTGACATCTGAGGGCTCTGCTAGTGACATTTCAACTCAACATTAGTCAAAAGTGGGCCAAAAATAAAAAGCTGAATCCGAATGGATAAACACATCCGGCCCGGATATGGAATTAAAATGTTGTGTTTTGACAGCATTTTTTTTTNCCAATTCTTTTCCAGCCTGTCCTTATCATCACTTTCCATCAACTTTTTTTGCAATTTTCCACCCCGTAAAATGTTGTCAGCTTCAGCATTTACCTCAATATTCTGAAACCCGATACGCCGAATGACATCAGATAAAATGCCTCTCCTCTTGGAATAGTTCGGCATTGGCCCAGCTCTAAATGAACCATTCATACAAAATTGAATGTATGCGTGCAGTCCTGGAATTGCGGTAAATTACATGCATGCCATCACTTGATTGGTCAAGAGGTTGAGAGAGCTAGCATTGGGGGAGGAGGGGAGGAGGAGGGGGGGCATTTGATAAAAGAGGCCAATTGCATCGGAGACTGTGCCTCAACTTCCTATTCCAACTCAGACACCTGTTTCTGCCCATTGATTTCAAGCGCACTGCATTCAAATAGGCGAGTGTTATCAATGAAGCGACGACTGATTAATCGCAAATTCATAGTTGGCATGATAAATTATGGCCGACGACTGGAATGATCGATTATCGCAATCCCGACGCTGAAATTTTCAAGCCAACGACTCGGGGGTTGCAGTCCATTAGAAAGTCACCACGGATCATCTCTTTAGAAATTTTTTTGGGGATTTTTTTTTTTTTGTGGGAAAAAGGGGAGAATCCCCTTCGGAAATATAATTATGTGGCGAGTAATTTTCGGATCCTTGCCTCGTGAGGTTTGCAGTCAATGTTGCGTACTTTTTTTTCTCTCTCTCTCAACCCTTTTCCATGGGTCCATTTTGGAAGTTCCGGCCGCAAAAGTGAGTTGCATGCATTCAGCAAAGGCCAGTCATGTTCTCGGGCTTATCAGAATTACGTGCATTAAGTTTATGGTACAAGTTTATTTATAGTTGTTGCTTTTAAGTAGGTTGCGAAAAAAAAGTGGGATTGCAAGTGTTTTAATTGCACTCTTGGGAAAGGGGAGTGAATAAAATGGATTGTTCTTTTCGTAGGTTCGTTATTGTGTCGCCTGTAGTCGTCTGTGGTGCAAAATGGGATTAATTTTTAATGATATTTAATATCGTGTAAGTGACAAGGTATAGTTTTAAATTATTTCCAGAGATTTTCACTATTTTTTACTAACCTGAAATAGCACCGATTGATTTGGTTACAATTTTTATGTTAACTATTTCATTAACTAAATTCGTTCACTTTTATATATCACGGGGCATAACAGCATCAGCAACAACAACAATAATAGACGGAAATATTGCGTCAAATGGAAAACATCCATCAAAATGAGTGATATTTTCAGATATAAAGAGAAAATACTGCTCAAATAGAGCCGAAAGCAACTTGAAAATATAAATATAAGTATTGACAACCCTGTAAAAAAATTCTCCTTAAGAATTCCTTGTTAGTGGTTGTAAACGGCCTGGAGAGCAATATGCATTTAGGGAAAAGCCAGGGTAAAAGTGTGAAATGAAAATGAGCGTTTGGAAGTGAGGTATGTGGCGCGCAATTAGGCGAGAAATGGTCTTCATTCGTTTCCTTCACTAGTTAATCCAAGGCAGTAATTCTCCAGTCCAGTTGCGACTGGCGGCATATTTCCAACCGGCCTAATACTTTTTGCGCTAATGAGTAAGTGCGCAAGCTTCATTCACGATGGGCCGCAACAACAAAGAGAGCAATTAGCCTAAAACTCACTCAACGTCAAGAAGTTCCACTTAGTAATACGTCTTAAAAGTTTTGGGGAAAGGTTTTTTGGAGGATTTTCTTCTCCCCACTACCTCCCCCCCCATCCCTACCTCTCCTCCCACCATCGCGTCGTTTCAACACACATTTACTCGTCGCACTTTTCTTCTTTATTTTCTTGGAAGAAGTTGGCGTCTGGAAGTTACTGGCGCGGTGAGTAATTAGCAGCTAACGAACGCCACAGCGGCCAATCATTGACGTCTTATTTTCCCGATAACAACTCTGCTACAAGCCAATGATTTGTACGGATGGCCATTTCATCTTGCTTCAGTACATAACACCTATAGAAACAACATTGGATGAACTGGTCATCCGTACAAATAATTGGCTGGATATACGAATACAGAGTTGTTATCAGGAAACTAAGACATCAGTGGGAAGGACCTCTCAAAACCCTGCAGAGTCACTCAGGGTCATGATCGTAGTCCAATAATATACAGGGTGTCTCATCTTTTTTTGTCCGAATAGTTATCGGAAAATTGCGCGTGGCTGCTACTTTTTAAGCAGTGACTTGCAAACGGTGATTTGTCGGGGGAATGGGGGAAAAGAGGGTCACACATCCCATGGCATGTGTGACCTTCTTTTTTCCAGGCTTGACCCTCAATTTTTAGCGGGCAGCACGTATGCCACTTCAACCTACGATTCGCAGGGAATATTTCCCGTTCCTCCGAAAAATCACCATTTGCAAGTCACTGCTTAAAAAGTAGCAGCTACGCGCAATTTTCCGATAAGTGTTTGGACAAAAAAAATGAGACACCCTGTATACACAGGTTGCTAACAACCAATTGATTAGACTAGCCTCGTCTCCGGTTGTCTCATCTGATTTACAGAAGACCAAGCCTTCCCCCGGGCCCACCACCGATGCCCCCAGTATCAACGCCATCTCTTAGCAAAACTTCCAACTTTCAAACAACCCCATCTTGTGGATTCGGAGGATATCACTTGCTCTAACTGCTTATTGTTACATAACACGAGGAAAAATATGTTCGTATAGGATTGGATACTCACTGCCTGCTATAGTCACGGTTTTTTTGTGCTCTTCATATTGGTCGTGTGGAACGATACGGGTTGCTGCCACGGAATTGAGTCATCAGTTAAGGGGATACAGAACACGCTTAAAGGTTGCCATTAATCTCCGTCAGATTGACATCGCTCGTGGACGTGCTCATATGCAAGATCCAAGAAGCTGCCAGATGAATTTCCAGCGACTTATTTCAGTGCCCCACAGCAATTGCGGAATTTCAACATCGACGTCCTTATCCTGGGGCCGGGTGGTAATTTACACTTGTATTACATTAGTCTACACCATTTCCATGTCACTCCGGTTCAGCTGCAGTGGGAAGTAAATTATTCAACAATGCACGCTTGTCCAGGAAATGCACTGAGTGCTTTCGCATTTCGGTACAATCGGCACACTGGGCGTGACAAATTTCGCTGCGTGAATTGCATTCTTTCGTGTGCAACTTGCCTCTGCATGGCTTTCATTTCCATAATGTTTCCAGACGCAGCACAAACTTCAACGCCACCTTTTGGGTTCCCATTACTCTCAGCTATTGTAATGAAGGCTGCCATCATCGTACAGACGCACCTGGCAACACTGCTTTTGCTCTAATCGTAGATTGACAGACGTTCTGGAAGGAAGTTTGAATTGAGGTTACTCTAAGCAAGTTGGGGGAATCAAGGACGCGCCGAGTTATTGGGAATCAATGTCACTATTTAATCCGCCATTCTGAAAGTGCCTTTTGTTTGGAGATAGACGACCTGACGCATGACTTGTCACATTGCTTTCTCAGAGTGCTCATACCTTGCAAGCCATTAGAAGACTTGAAGTGATGGAACTCTCACATTTAACTAATTTCTAAAAATGTCTTTAGGTTGTTCTAATTTTTCAGTGAGACTCAATGGCCTCGACCGATACTAAACAATGCACCAAAAATGTGCCTTTCAGTTGTTGTTTTTATCAAAAGTCGGGATTTCATTAGTCCGATTTTGGGCGGGGGTTTATTAGAAGGGCAGAAGGTAGCGATAAAGCAGTTATGTCTACATTACGTGAAGGCCAGACGCTGAATCTTTGATGGAAGCAAACGGACCGATAAATCGACCCCAGGCAGCCTTTGGGGGATTACTCCCTCAACCCCTCCGGCTCCCTCTCTCAAAACCCGGCAGCCAACAAAACACCAGCAGATAACGTGCATTCATAGATCCAGGGGTTGGGTAGGTGCCCCACATGTACATAACCCCCCACTATCTCCACCGAACTTCCTCTCAGCAGCAGCGCTTCTAAAAAACCTACCGGCAAGTTGACGTACTAAATGATGGAACCTCTGATTAATGGCTAATCACAGCACCTCCGATAGCTTTGACTCTACCTATTGTGAACAGGACATGCAGGCAGGCAAGGGCGGTCAAATTTCTTAGAATCCTTCCTATTGTCCACTTTGCTTTTGCAAGGAGATTGCGTGCAACTCTTTGACCACATGCTTCATTCCAAGCCCCTCCTATTTGGCAGCCACGAAAGATGAGTTTGCTAAGGTGGAGAGTGGAATAGGTGATAGATACGTATTATTATAAGTCTAGGGCTTTTGCTACCTCCCCGCGCCCCTTCCAGCCCCCTCTTCACTGTTATTGTAGAAACGTAATCGAAGGCGCGAGTAAGCTGGGGAGGGCGGGCTGCATGGCCGGGGGAGAGTTAGGTGAGGGCACCGGGTTTTTTAAAAAAAAACATGTGAGTGATGGATCGACTTTATGCATTAGCGCCCTTCTTGACCGTGAACCGTGATTAATCCCGGCCGATTAATCAGCTCGGAAGGAACTGGACATGGCGCCCCCTCTTCAACACATGCAGGCCTTCTCTCAAAGCTGCCTGGCCAAAATTGAGCTGTTGCAAATATGGGCGTTCTTATTATGTGCAGGGGCCATTTTTCGGTAACGAGTGCCGATTTTAGGCGATGATAATCAGGAATTTGCGATACGGAGAAAGCTGGATTATTAATTAAAGGTTGAAATTCGGAATTGTGGTAAAATATAAGAAAGGTAGCCTATACAGTCAAATCCTGATAACTCGAACAACCATGGGAGCGGGGGAAAAAATTCAACTTATCGAATATGGTGGAGAAAACAGCACCAGCGTTTATTGCTTTTATAGTACTGAAACCCGTTTTAGGGGTTTAACGGCACTGGGCACTACGGTACAGTAGTTTACATGTCACCCACCACAATAGAATGAATGAGTCACTACCTACAGGAAAGGGAGATTAAAACACGTGGCTTTCAGAGGGGTTTGTGCATTCCTTCGCGGCTTATCGAGAATTAACCAGCTGGGGTGGAAATCTCCAAGAATGAATAATACCATATGTTTGCCCAACTTGGAAATTCCCCGGTGTTGACAAAATTCGACTTATTAATAGTGAAAGTGCTGCGGAGTTCACAAAATATATTCGAGAAAATTGAGTTATGGGAATTCAATTTGCATTACAGTATATGCAGAATCCGTCAAGTCCAAGATTTTCTTCGACTTATCGAGAATTTCGAGTTAAGATTTATTATTCTAGTTATTGACTGTATTATATAATGAACTCCTTAATTAAGTTAATACTGTCAGTTTTCTGAAAGGGAAATTCCAATCCCGTAAAAATATGTAAAAAAAGCGAACCTCATAAGGCATAATGCGTATTTTAAACTTATATTCCGAAAGAATTTAAGGGCGACTAGGGTCATTCTGTATTTCAAGTCTTCAGGTGTTATTTTGATAATAAAGCTGTGGTGGCGGGGGAAGCGAGGTGGAAAATCTGTGTCCAAAACAAGGCGTAATCTGGGCTTAAACCCATTTTGGGCCAGACTGTTGCAGATTAAAGAACAACGGGATGCAATACTTGGATAGCGTGGTTGCACCGGTTGTGACCACTTGCAGTCAAATTCTAACTTTGGAAATTAAAGGCTCTTTCTTTTTTTAAAAAAAAACAGCCACGGGTAAAAAGTTAGGATGTGATTAATGAGGATATTAAATTCTATAATCGCGTAAAATAATTGACAGAAAATCGGGCTTTTCACTTACTCAAAGACGAGCTTACTCATCATTTTTAAACTTACTTTATGATGCGATCTACTTTTGTTCAGAAGTTACAATTGGGTTATGACATTTTGGCATACTTTGTAGGCCTACAATAAAAGTCGCAAAAACTGTCATTTGGGATAAACCGTTGACCAGTGCTCAAGCAATTTGCTATTTGCGTGCTAAAAATTATATACCCAATATGCACTATTGTACTCTGATAATTATTCAGGGCTATTACACGTACAGGTTATCAATGCAACAATAAAATTTATTTTATTGTTGCTTTGTTAGCCTGTACGTGTAATAGACCTACTTTATAAAGTAGTCAAATGATAAACGTAGATGCGGAGCTAATTCATTTCCATCTTATTGACTCTGACAACATGTCAATTGGATTACCATTTGGTAATGCTATCCCAGCCTGCAATGCAGGTTGAATTTCATCATTATTTAGCGAATAATGTTTCCAATGACGATGGATTATTAGTTTATATAACTTATCCAGTGTTGTTATTCCTTTGCTGAAAGTCCCTAGTAATTATCATGTCAGTATGTGACATGATTCATATATAGTGGCCAAAAGTGGTACATAGAGTACACTAGTTCTGGCCACCAGGGGTGACCACAACTAGACCATCGAAGATATTTTATGTGCCAGTTGTGGCGAGATGCTTTACCTGCAATGCGTTACATAAACTGCTACAAAATCAGAGTGAGAGTACAATGAGAGTAAAAAATTTCGGCAGACACTGCAAAGTATTTATGGATATCCATCTTTGCACCTGAACAGTTCTCACAGTAAAAAAAGCACTTTTTACTCCCTTGCATTGTAATTTTTGTGCTAAGATGAGACTGTTTTCATGGCTAATCACAACTGCGCACGTGAGGAAATTCCGGAAGGAAATCCACCTAAATTTTTCCCATTGCCCTCAGGCTTTTCTATTCACTATTTAAATAGTTTTAATCATGCAGGTGGCCACAACTGATGCAGTGGCTAGAACATGTACAACCACCCTATAATGACCACAGTATACAGCGGTCCAATTATAATTGCCGGTACTGTTGTTCTGCAAGTGCCGCAGGGTATGCCCCTTGTCTAGCATAATATGTCAGCGTATGTTAACTTCCACTTGGCCGAGATATTCCAGTTGCACGCATCGTACAGTCCTTCATTTCCTGCCGTGTAGGAATGACCGAAGGAAGTGTCACTGCACGCGACAACATCTGACTGCCAGAAAACTATCAACGGTGGTGTAGAAAAGGTGTCAGAAGAACACTCCGACTGTAATCAGATCGGCAAGGTCTAACTGATCCAAATAGCTACTACTACACCAGAAACTATCCTGGTCGCGATTGCTACCAGCTATTCTTACGAGTTGAGATTTCTGAAGTCGCCGGTAGATGGGGCTCGCCAGCTGAACTTTAGGGACTCCCAAATTGTCATCAATCTGGAAGGAAATGGACGTGGAAGACGTGACTCCCCTACTCTTGGCGTCGAATTACAAGCAAATTGTTTTTCTAATTGTGTTTGTAAAGGATCAGCTTTTAACGCTGGAGGTTTGGAGGCTCCCGTGTGACCACAACCGAGGTCTGAGCCAAAAATTCCGAGTCTGGCATAGAAATTCATAAATATTATGGGACATCCTGGACAAAAGTGGATATGAGATAACCCATAATTCCAGACCATCCTGTCCGTACCCTCCACTTTTGGAGTTAGGTTGACTGTATTGTTACAGTGAATCTTTTCTCCATTTTCATGAATTTCAAGTTGTCACTTTTCTCTCGTGTCGTACCAGTAATGCCCTCGAGAAATCACTGCTACTTTTTTGTTTTATTTGCCATTTTATAGCACAACTGGGCGCGTATAATTTCAGGAGAGTATATAGTATGCTCTCGTCATCATCGGCGCCAGTGATATATGCAAACAGCCATTGTTTTAATGTAATAAAAAATCTCATTATTTTGCGATTAACGTTATTACGCGCTTCTGCATGATTCACTTTTGTACGATCAAAAATTAACAAGAAATCGCTCAACACTGTCAGCGTTCAGTAAACCTGACGGTCAATTTTGCAGCTGTACAGGGTGTTTAAAACTGACATTATTATTGATATGACTATCTTCTAAGGAACTGTACAAAAGGCGTGTTAAATTTGTTGTACTGACAATTAACATATCGTGCGCTTCTGAAACAAATTCATTAGAACAACCAAAAACCAGATTGTTTCACAATTTGGTGCTATTGACATCCTACTTATTAAAGACCTGCAAATTTGGGTACAAATTGTGTAGAATGGTCCTGGGTGAAACATCCGCGACTTACTGTACCAAATTTTGTCAATTTCAATTATTGCCAAGCACAAACTTATCACAGCATGGAGGAAACACAACGCCATCTGGGGCAGGCGTCAGGAAATCTCCGAGACTAAACCGCCCCACGAGTCGCATGCGCCCCATGTATCTGGACAGATTATAGCGTGCAAAATGAATGGCTGCCCTCTACAATGATAATGGTAATTGAGATGCAGCCACTCTGGAAGTGTTTGTATAAAATGGGGAAGGCAGTTTGCTTTAGTGGCTCGGAGGACGAGAGTAGAGCAGACCGGCGACCTTAATTTCCGAGAGCCTTTTCTGGCTCTGGCCGGATGCCGAGGGCAAAAACGCAAGCGCTTAATTCCTCGCGTGCGACTCCAACACAACACGAGCTATAGAGCCATAGACCCCATAGTGTACCAAAGGGTCGGTATGCTTGGATAAGGGACTCGAGGATATAAAAAAAAGGGGGAGGCTTTGTTAGCTGGTAGATAGGGACACGGTCCAAGTTTCGCGGGACAAGAACAGCCCTGGGCTCTGAGATGATAAAAGAAAATAGAAAAGGCTGGGGTGTAACAAAAAAAAAACAACACATCCCATATACACAGTGACCTTTTGGTAAGGCACTGCAGGACAAAATAGAACTTTGGATGTTTTTTTTTTGACGCCCAACAGATGCGTGCTTTAGTACTCGATAAACTGCACAGGTCGGGGGAATGCAAACAAAATCGTTGACTACTGGATTGTAAATATCTGGCCCTCCATGACAAATACAGGGGCATATTGGAGCCTGGTTTGTCACGTTTTGCCTCCCCTCGTGCTATGAAGTGACAAGTGGCAAATTACCGGACAGTTTACATAACCAGCCAGCACAACCGCACATTGCATGTCATAAACACATCTGGCACGGAAGGTAACTCAGGAAAATCAATAGTTAAATGTTTTGGAAAAGTCTCCACCAGCAGCCTCTTGGTTAATCACATTGTTTCAATTTTTTAGAAACATTTAGCAAGTAATATTTCAAAAAAAAAACCAAGGAATCCTACTGCATTGCAGAGTCGAAAAGAACAGACCGGAGTATA
This sequence comes from Catajapyx aquilonaris, assembly GCA_000934665.2. NCBI lineage: Eukaryota > Metazoa > Arthropoda > Diplura > Dicellurata > Japygidae > Catajapyx > Catajapyx aquilonaris. The sequence goes on from KZ538117.1 coordinate 33,952, forward strand.
TAGGGCTTCGTTCGCACTGGTATTGAACTGGACTCGTCTCAGGGCAGACTAAAAAAGAAAATGTCCAGTCCTACAGGATGAGGAAGACTGAGCGTCTTTCTCTTTCTTGAGCTTTCTCTGCTGTTCAAGTGGGTTTTTGGGCAATTTGGGCATGCAAGCCAAGTGAAATAATCATGCCAAACCAGATTCCTATCCGGCTCTGTGTTAATAGCATTGGGATTTTAAATCAAGGGCCTAATTACCTCTGCAATCAGCAGGAAATTGAGAATCAATACCACAAATCGATTTGGCCCAAGTCGAATCATCTAAATGCTTTTCAACATCGTGGTATAGGTTCAAACATCAAACAGTTATGTCACAAACAGCTTTAAATTTTAGTACCCCAACACTGTGTGTATATTGTAGCATAACTGTTACATGTCTAGAAATAAACACATGGCCAAAGCTACATGTTCATTCAACGCGGAAGTGGGCAAACATCCCGCGCTCGGAGAACTGGATCAAATCTGATTTGAAAGGTTGCCTTTACACGTGAATTGACTCGTGAATTGCTGGCAGCGTGGTGTCTAATGTAATTAATATTTGTATACAAATCGTAGACTACAGTGGGTTCGTGTATAGGCGCCCACGCTCAAGTTGCCTTCCCACATGTTTTGACCCCAAAAAATATATACGTGATGCCGGAAAAAAAAGAGGATAATAAATACCAAGCACAAAAACACAGCAATATCGCGAGGTTTGCCAATTTGAAACCATCTTGTCCAGCACAGTTATGCGGATGTAGTAGGCCTCAGACCAAAATAAATTGTGGTAGGCTCTATTTTCTGCCTACATGTAGACCTGCATCACCCAGAACGACATTGAGTCTAGCTCTTTAGGTTAGAGCCAGAGTATGTTTTTTTTATGTACCGGTACTGTAGTAATGAAGTACCAACTAACTTTAAATTTTTCAAACACGCATTGGCGTTTTTTGTGAGTACGTTGTTTCAGGCAGGTTTGTGTATAACCGTTCATGACCATGCAAGGGCGCTTCAGGGATCGTAACATGTTGTGAAGCATATATGAATAAAGAATATTATAGCAGAATTCAAAACTATGTTTATAGGAACATGAACCATCCTTTATTCGGAGTCGTGTACATTTTTAATGGATAGATTCATTTTACGACATTAAATTGATTTTTTTTTTACCTTGCACATAAAAATGATCGATCGTCGTGTACTTATGCAAGTAGCTTGTATTGAAACTGTTTGAAAGCTCCAGTTTGGAGAAAGCTTTTCGATTACCATAGGCCTACTTTGGAGATTAGATGCCAGATACAAGAAGCATAATTATATAGTTGTTATTGTTATTATTAGGTATCACTATCATCATCATTCAGCCATCGGCGTGGCATATCAACAATTTCATATACTGTACAGTATTACTGCATTGTTATTACATCAGGTTTTAATGGATGATTGGTGCAACACTCCCGCTGCTGTAGTTTCCGGAAAGGGCGTTATTTTTTTTTTTTTTTTTTTTTTTTTTTTTTTTTTTTTTTTTTTTTTTTTTTTTTTTTTTTTTTTTTTTTTTTTTTTTTTTTTTTTTTTTTTTTTTTTTTTTTTTTTTTTTTTTTTTTTTTTTTTTTTTTTTTTTTTTTTTTTTTTTTTTTTTTTTTTTTTTTTTTTTTTTTTTTTTTTTTTTTTTTTTTTTTTTTTTTTTTTTTTTTTTTTTTTTTTTTTTTTTTTTTTTTTTTTTTTTTTTTTTTTTTTTTTTTTTTTTTTTTTTTTTTTTTTTTTTTTTTTTTTTTTTTTTTTTTTTTTTTTTTTTTTTTTTTTTTTTTTTTTTTTTTTTTTTTTTTTTTTTTTTTTTTTTTTTTTTTTTTTTTTTTTTTTTTTTTTTTTTTTTTTTTTTTTTTTTTTTTTTTTTTTTTTTTTTTTTTTTTTTTTTTTTTTTTTTTTTTTTTTTTTTTTTTTACCCCGTGCTAGGCATCAAAGGCCTCTTTGGGGGGTGGCACACCACCATCAGTTTTCTCTGTGTATTACACTTTTTCTTCATTCACCGGTGCAAGGAGTCAAGGATGTCGGGTAGGGGTAGGGATTTTTTTGGGGAGGGAACATGGGTGCAAGTGCAATGTCTACAAATGGGTCATGTGCTGTCCCCCAGGAGGTTAGGTTGCCAGACACCTCCTTGGTGCAGGTCAGAGACCCTCCTGACGCAGGTGAAAGGAAAGTCCCCAGGCGGGGATCGAACCTGGGGCCTTTCACTCAGCAAGCCGTGACGTTACCATCACGGCCACCACACCTCCCCGAAAGGGCGTTATTTGTTATATCAAAGACTGATTTTGCTGACGTGTAGTTTTTAATGCCAATAGAGCTAAGGCACGCTATTCACACAGCCATGACAAACACTATATTAAAATACTGCATATGCCGGCACTTTCATGTAGAAAAGGACGCTTGCACCATATCGGCCTGCATCGGTTGCATAATATGTTACAGTGCTCAATTTATATGCTTCCATTAATGCAGGAAAAGCGATGTTTTAAGCGAATCATAGCTTACGTATTTACCGCTTTAGTGTTTCAGGATTTTGAAATATTCTGATTCGTTCTCCCCAAGGCGTAATGATTTTGTAGTAAAAGTTAATACAGTACCATTTTTTTGAGTCACGGCGTTAATAATAATTATCATGTACACGTCAAAATGTAAGACAAAGGCAAGCTTGCACTTCATTGGCACTATTTCTCCTATACTAATATATTTTGTAATTGATCGCAATTTTCTCCTTTCATTATAGGTCTATTTGGACATTCACGTGTGGACTTCAGGATCGGATCTAAACGGTATACCTGCAGTATGTATATTACTTCATATTTTGTTGATTACATTACGACTCATTACATATTGGGGAAATTGGGAAACTTATACACTAACTAATACTACCTCGTAGTTCAAGCTCACTGTCCAGCGCCACAAATAATTTTAAACAAGTTAGGAGATTCATGCGCCAATTTAAAGCCATCGAGCACAAAGTATCACAAAATAATTCCAATGTATCCCGCAACATAGCCTTCTCGTTAACAGTATCACTTTCGGTGCCAAAAAAATCCTTCCAATTAGTCCCCCTCTTTATTTGCAACACTTTTATTATATCGCGGAATTTCAAAGCCTTGCTGTGCACGAACGTTTTTTAAACCATTTTTCCCTCCCCCTTCCTATACCCATCACACACCCATCCTCCCCACTGCACTGGTAGAGGAATTCATATTAGTGTTGTACACTGCGCTGCGTCCATGGATTCCTGCCAGTTCAGTTAATGAAATTCCACAAGAATTATTCCCACGCTTTGAAACAGATATTTATGCCCCCCCCCNCCCCCCACTATTGATGACCTACCCATCATGTTAGTCCCTCCTATCACATATCAATTTCCTGATCAAAGGCGGTTAACGCAACACTGCATATAAAGGAACTTATAATGAACCATCCCATTATTATTATTATTATTATTATTATTATTATTATTATTATTATTATTATTATTATTATTATTATTATTATGCATGTAGGTGAATAATGAGTTGGTGGTGTCTGGAGAAAGCCCCACCTTGGTAGGTAGCGTACAGTAGCTGAAGGCAGATGGAAATGTGAAACCCCTAAGTGATGTGCATGAAGCGCGTGCTCCATGAATAATTTTCCCATTTGGCACCCCTGAGATGGTCGGCCTAGGCAGGCAGGGTTGCCTGGAGTCGGCCGGTTGCAAATCAAGCCACCTTCGCCATTGCTTCTCTTCTGCCGTACTTGTCAGCTGGGACCACTCAGACGATGTTGCAGAAATGGCCCCGGAAAAGCAGGTCGCGCCAGCATGACTCTCAGATTTGTAAACGTGCAGCAGCTAGACTGTGTAGGTTAGGAGCAGTGACACTGCGACGGACAGATGGGGGCTAGGATTGCTATAATGGGAAATGGGTTTTGCATATGGGGTAAGCTTGACCATACACCAAAATATACACCAAAAGCCTCGCCAAAAGCCGTGCGAGTAAGAAGAGGTAGGCCTTGAGTGACGTCACCGGCTCGGTGTCCCCCAGCCAGTGACGTCACCCAAGGGCTACCATTTCTTACTCGCACGGCTCGCACTCTATTACTTCGATTTTCACGTCTGCCGCATCGGAAAATGTCGATAGCAGTATGACGGAATTAATGTCCGAATGTTCACATTGAGATAACTTGATAGCTGAAGAGTCGGCGCTCAAGCCTTATAAAATGAGGATTGGTTGAAAGGCATCGGATATCCTGGTAACCCTGCTGGGAAAGTGTGTGAGGCCTGGCAATCCTTTCGGTTACTTGTCCGATCTCATTTGTCAAAGGCTGGCCAGCTAATAGACTTTGGTGTGTTAAGGGTGGGTGGAGGGAAGGAAGAGGAAGAGGTAGGTTGTATAGTGGGAGGTGGGGGAGGGGGGGTGGAGCTTTTCCCGCCAAGCCACCAGAGCAGACCTCTTTTTATGATCCCCTCTAATTCAATTCCCACTGCAATCTTGATCAGATTTGCTGAGCTCCGTCGCCGACGCTTCCTCCACTCTATTGCTAGACAGCCGGAAAACTACTCTAGGCTTCCCACAATTAGGAGGGCCACGGAAGCCCTTCTCTTCAAAAGCACTCTTTAACTTTCTGGCCATTCAAAAAAAAAGTACAAGAAAGCTTCCCGCCATTGAACTTCAATTTCCTTTAACAATTCGCAAATTTTTTTTGCACAATGGCAGTTTTCACTACCTAAAAAAATGGGAAGTCAGTGACACCCACTGCAACGCTGGGCTTTTATTGAATGGAAGCCACGGCTATGCCTGGAAGTGCGGCCTCTCGATGCCACGTCGCATTCCGGTGGTGAAAACACCATGGGAGTAGATTTTGTCCCTGTTATACTATCCTGGGATGGGTTCCAAGAAAAATGAAACGACATGCCCCTAGGCATTCCTGGGAGAAAACCTATAATCAGTCACTCGCCAATATTCACCAGCCGTGCTTCTGGAGATACCAGACTTTTGGTCCTGCAGGGACATCCCAACGAATTTTTCAAGATGAAATCACAGACAGGGATTACAGGCGTAATATACGGTTGTTACACGTCACACCTAATAGGTTCAAACGTATTGTCGAAATTGTCACGTGTGACAGGACTGGTCGTATGTCACTGTCTCAGACACAAGTTGCGTGACTTTCAACGAAGCCTAACTTACTTTTAACACGCGCGTTAACATGCGCTGTGGTTTATTATTAGAATCATTAGTAAGACAATCCGGAACACAAAGAAAAAGAAAACGCGACAGTCGGAAAGAAACTAATAGCTTTTTGAAGGAACCGAACAAATCGGCTGCTTTGACCCAATAATTTATCTTCGGGATGACGACCCAAGATTATACCAGACCAACAAAAAATATTTGTGAGAAAAATGGCTGGAGTGCGAAGGGTTCAGTACAATCAAAACAAGGGATAGGAGTGCAATTTATATGTCGACATTAATCATACAGACAAATTCGTCGTGTGGGAATTACTGCGTTTTTGAGCATCCCTCTGCATCCCACAAGCAGTTTTGCATAGGTGGGGAAGAAGTGTAGCATTGACCGTTTACAACCCTCGGGGTATGCACTCGCCACCTATAGTATAAATTATTTTGCCTGCTGATCTCTTTATGCGTTTATAGACCTCTGCAATTTTCACACGATGCAGTATAAACATTGTGTTACTGCTTGCACTGTTCGTGTTTCAGAGGTTTGTTCCCCCTAAAAAAATGTTTTTGGTATAATAACATGTAGTTTGTGCAAGTGAAACCTCGCGAGTATACTGTAATTTATGAACTGTTATGTTATAATAATAACTTCGGCACAGTGCAGCATTAGTGTTAACCTATTTAGCATATTTTTTGTACATTTGTATACCCTGCTTTATATGCTGAACATATGCATACATACATGGTGAAATAATAAAAATAATTTCATTTTTCTACACAGCTAGTGCAAAACACATCAGGTCGATACCAGTATACTCATACACCAACACATCACGTTGGGAGGTCTAGTTTGAGCAAATCTAAGTCGATCTCATGAGCAGCCATGCACAGTCGAGAATGATATTCTCCAGTCATTTCCGCTTTCTCCACGCTCCAAAGCTGTTCAGGACAAGCGGACGTGTTTTTTTTCTCCCCGTCTCCGTACATCTCACGCAGGATGAACAGGTTCCCTCAAGAACTGATAGTCAACTGGCGTTTTTTTCAGCCCCCGCTTTCATGGCGCATACAGGAACGGTTTGGTATAGTAGCCATGCGCAAGAAGCGTGGCGTGCATGATGAGCCCTTGGAGAGTCCGGAAATTGGTCGGGGGTTCTAATCAACAAGAGAGGGAAATGGGGAAGACCGGCGAAACATGCTTAACGTGGGCCTACTGATAGAGTTAGCCCCCGTAGCCAAATTAGCCGCTGTTCCCGTGAATGAAACGCCCATTGAAATCTAAAGAGGGTAGGGGGTACCCCCTTTTGAACCGCCCTTTTCCACCACGATTACAGGCTCCTTTTTTTTTACAGTCCTCACTTTGAAGTGTCGTAGGCGTATATTTCAATACGACAATGTGATATGTCGTGATCGGGATATGACGGAATTAAGTGGTAATTTATGGGAATGTCGCGTCCAGATGAACAGAGGGTCAAAGGTCGTGCTGTATAGTGGAGGGGGGCTGTGTTTATCTCGCACACAGGGCTATAGTATAGAGAGGCCCATATGAATTTTTGTCCCGCAGGCTGGAGAGAACAAGGGCAGTCAGCCTTGATTTTCGTATAATGGTGGTTCAGGGGAAAGATGATGAACTGGCGGGTATAATAAAGCTGACCTCATGCACTGTATGGAACAAAATAAGTAGTTCATATACGACGTACTCTCGTGTGTAAATATTGCAACAGTGTCTGAAATGAAGCCTACTTCATTACAACAGATGAAAGTCAAATTGTGTGTATGTAAATAATATATGCTAACGTTAGCAGGGCTGCAAAAAAAAATTAGCAGAAAAATGTTTATAACTCACAGGCTTGTTCAGAAAGGTTGACTTCAGTCGCAGTGTTTGACGGAGCCTGGTCTTGAAATCAGTGTCTCCTCGCCATTCCATCATAGTTTATTGCTCTTTTTTATTAGTTGCCAAATGGCTTCCGCAGGGAATCCAACTGGTTGTCATTATTTGGTTTTCACTGTTGCTGCCTGTTTTTTCAGTTTTTTATGGCTTCGAGCGGGTCAGTTCTTTCACCTTTTCATGATTTCTCAATGGATGACATGTTCCTGATTAGCAATGTGAATGTTGTCTCATATGGATTGGTAATATATCCCTTGCGTGCCCTGTTGGAAGGAAGTAGTATCTGATACAAGAGACTAATATAAAATATTGCTGAAATTTCATTCTGTATGCTTAGTCTGGGAGCAGCAAGTAGGAGAGTACAATTATGATAAACATGCATATTGTTTTACATTGCAACTGGAGTCGTTCTAAAATGAACATGATAGTGCGTTAATTGTATCTCCATGTCTACATCTCCTAATGTTGTGTGGGCTTCAGTTTTCCCGAATGCTTGAACGCGAGATGTACTGAACCAAATCTCGTTTATGAATGCTTTTGGGCATATAAAAATTGCTACTATACTTTACGACACAGAGGCAAAATTTAATATTAATGTTCAGTATTGCACAAATATGTGGGGTAGCTGAATACAAAACAGATTCAAATCCTGGCATGTCAATAAATGATCATTGGTTATCATTGATGATTAATGACCATAAAGCAATATGGTTATGAATTAAGCCGTGTTATTTTTACTTTTGATTTTTCTCAGTTAATTTAATGCAGGCCAGTGATGGCGGTCGGGTTTTCGTCAGCAGTAAATCGGTGCTTTAGTGGACCTAAGCGATTTTAGGAACAGAAACATACTAAACTTTTAATATTGAGATTTTAACTGAAAGTTACAGCATTAACTTGCACATTTTTTCTTGCGCAAAATTAACAAAAAAAAATCTCATCTTCAGCATTTAGATAATGCCTTCCTGTGCGGTACTATAACCTTCTTCATCCAAATATACACTGCTGCTGGGTAGTTTACTGGCTGCTCCAAAATAATAATAACAACGCAGCTTCTTTTCCAGAGGTGTTAGGCCATTAGCTTGTTTCGAGAAGAAGCGTTAAGCTACAAAGTTGCACTATGGGACAGCAAGGCCTTTATACTAATTGGTTTAGTCCTGCGAGAAAGTTTTCTTGAACGAGGGGAAAGTGGGAATCAGGTGATGAAATGCTACCTGGAGGATAATTATGAGGCGCTTTAACCATTTCCGGAAGTTAACCCAATTTCTCCATGGCACCAGAGAGAAATATTCTATACCGCGTGTTTCAGAATTTTCCTCAAATCCTCATTGGCGAAAGTTAATTTCCACTGCTTGTCGTCTCACCTTACCCTTTGGCCTGTAGTTATGTATGCGCTCGGTTTTATAATAATGTTTTAGTAAGGACTAGACAACAAATAAATATTTTTATTATCATAGCCCTATTTACCAGTCCAATATTTTTCATATTAATTATGATAAATATCTGCAAATTAATTCTGTTATCTATTTGGCTGGTGCTAAATGAATAGCCTATAACTTATTCAGAAAATTGTGGCTTTATGTACAGTGTTGGACATTAATTGCGTCGTACTGCTAGCGACATTTTCCGATGCGGCAACGTGCAAATCGAAGTGATAGAGTGCCAGCCGTGCGAGAAAGAAATGGTAGGTCTTGGGTGACGTCACGGTCTGGGGACAAGCCTTTTTCTCCATTGCTCCCCAACCGGTGATGTCACCCAAGGCCTACCTCTTCTGATTCGCACGGCTCTATCACTTCGATTTGCACATCTGCCGCATCCAAAAATGTCGCAAGCAGTATGACGCGATTAATGTCCAACACTGTACCTGTAGGACGAGCAGAACTTTAGAAAATGTTGTGATGTGTCTATAGCGGGCGAAATCTTGACATGTCGGTAAACGTTCACGAAAATAAAATGGGACGCAGAGTGGACTTACGCCTCTCTGGATTATCGCTGACAACAAAGGTAATCCGGTACTTCAGACCATGTAATCAGGTCAAGCAAGGAAAACAGTCACTCCATGGCCCCCCTGGACCTACAAATAAAATACAGGCGAAGATTTTCCTGGTTGACACTCGTTTGAAGATAAGCTCACAATGGGGACTCGCCTAGGCGGAATAAACAGAAACTTCTTGTCGACTCATTTGCTGGCTGGCTCTTTGCGGAAGGCAGCCATATCGTTTTAATACCAGCCTTCCCCTCCTTCCCTCTTCCCCAAACCTCCCCCTTTGCTTCCCTCCCCCTGTTGGGTCGTCCTCTACCGCTCTCCTTTCCAACTTCTTAACTCGAGTGTGAAACCAATGGCGCCCGGTGGACCCATTCGCCTGTTGTGCCCTAAACTTACGGGTTGCAAGTATTGCCAGGGCGTCTCATTACCTGCTTAATGAGATCCAATTAGAATTAGTCCGGAAACTGAGTTCTCTCCGTCGCCCCNNNCCCCCCCCCCATCCCTTTACTTTCTTGCACACCCATCGCCCCTAGTCCTCCCACTTTCTCCACACACCATCACGTCTTCTTCAGAGACGATTGCTCAACGTAGATAACAGTCTGACAACTCATTTGGAGGAAAATTTTGCTCGTATTGCTATCTTATCCGAAGTGGAGGGGTTTGAAGCGGGTATTTTTGGTTCGTAGATAAGAGTGGGTGTTCATAGAAGTTCACATCTATATTATGTGGGGGATATGCATTTATTTGGGGGTGATATTGACTTTTTGATTGGGTGTAGTGTAAATATCGGAGAGAGACTATTTACCATGTCAGAGTTGTGTTTTTGACATGGGACAAAATTGTTTTAATTCGAACTGGGATATACAAATGTGTTGTTTTAACAATCAGATAAAATAAATCACAACGGACAGGGCTGTACCTGCAGGCGCATAATGTAACGTTTTATTCGATATGGGACTGTTTGCTGGTGATAGTGTTAAAAAAGTGGTGCGGAAAATTGGTCGCCTTGATTTGGAACCAACATGGCGGTGCGAATTTAGTATTTTAAAAAAATTTATTCACTCTTGAGCAGTACTTTTCGTTGCCTCTTCCTACCCTTTGCTAGCGTGGGTAGAGCCTGTATTACAGAATGTTTTCTGCCTCGCTATGGCAATGCCTCTGTGGATGATTCGTTATCACGGATGGGTGGCAATTCACCCAAGCGCTTTGGTGGCACGTTTGACAAAAAAAAAAACACTTTGAAATGCTCTACTTTTGGAGACTTATTTTCACCTGCATACTTTTTTTTAAAAAAATTGACTGTCATTATAGCGTGCAGTTTACAGATGGCTACCCTGATGCCACGAGTGTCAAAAGTGCGAAACTTCGACCTATGTCTAATGAGACCACCTTGAAATCCATGTTAATCATCACTTTTGCAAGCAATAATCGTTTTTGGCAGTATAGAAACTCCTCTCATTGTATCTGTTTCTCGCAGCTTTAGACAAGAGTTGTGCAATGCAGGGCTAACTTGGGCGGTCCCAAGTGCAAACCTGGAATGAATCTCGTGGTGGTCGGAGGCTGGAAGAGAGAAGAGGGGGATATTGAGGGGGGGGNGGGGGGGATCTGTTTCCCAGCTCCTCCTTTTGGGCTTCCTGATAAAGTGCTTGGAGGATCCCGCTTATGGAGCCTGAGGTGAGAACAGGGAAGGGAATAATGGGGCTGCCCGAACTCCAATGAGATTCCTGTGCGACCATCATAAAAGCGGCTAATGGCGGCCGTGACACGAAGCACAACTTGCTGCGCACCCTCCCTGCCGTCTAATGAAACCTCTCATTACCTGTTCTTTGACCGGGCCTCAGAGTGAAGGATGGCCAGGGTGAGACACAAAGGACTTAGTGTGTGTTCATACATGAATTTTTCAAAAAAAAAGGCCTTTCAAATGAGCGTTTGAGAAATATTGTTGTGTTCAACTTTGGCACATTATCGACTCGGCGTCAATAGCGGCTCCATTAAAACTCACCATTAACCTTTTTTGCTATCGACATTGTTGAGGAACCACTATTGGTAATTGGCGTTTCGATCCTTCGACTGTTGACACCGCGAACGCATTGAATGCGCAGGCGTCGGTATTGGGCGTCGCATCACACAAATCAGCCAGGCTTATGGCTCTTGTTTGGTAAACTGCGTCGAAAAAGAGTAAAAACTCCTTAACTTAGAGTCAGTCGGCTTGCCAAGTGACTAGCTTCTTATACCTGTAGGGTACCTAACATACAGTACATCCAACACTTGAGTTTTCCTTATTCTGCCACTGGAGCAATGCCGATTGTCAAACGTGGTTGGTGCTTGGACAGCGTGGGTTGTCAACAAAATTTTTTCGGGACTAGTGATAAAATCCTCACTAATGAATGTGGCGCGGTTGGTATGTGGGCAAATTCTTTCATACGCGTACACTAAATGCCTCCGCCATGTAATAAGGCAATTGGAATGGTAGAGTAAATCAAAATAATGAGTATTGAGTACGGACTGAAATTTTTAATTGCATTGATCGTGATAACATGCACTCCTAATCATGTGTCAACTGCCACGCATTTATTTTAATGTAAGAGAAGAGTGATTTAAGTACAGGTTTGTTTACTCTGCGGCTCCAGAAGCAGGAAAGTTTTGTGCCGCATAAGTCATAAAAGTTTATTGCGCAAAAAAAAATCACGTTGACCCATGACAGTTAAGTCTGCGAAAATATGTTTGTAGAGAATGAAAAGGCCAATCTAGTAACTTGGCAAGAAGCACTTCACTCTCCAATGGACAGAAAGTGGGCCAAAAACTTCTGAACAGAAGTGGTAAAGTCCTTCATCCTTCACAACACCAATTTCTTAAAGTGAAAACTGCCGAGCACTATGAGCAAGTTTGGACTTTTAACATGCAGCATAGCATATTAAACCTATAACCCCCTTCTACTTCCCTAACCACAGAGTTTTTCTATACCACAAAATACTAGAATGCTTTTACCATCAACCTGCATCACACAAATCTCAGTATACCGTCATATGATAAAAATGTAATGAGTTTGGCAAGCATTCAACGCACGGCCATTTTATATTCATTTGCATTTTTATAGGAATCCAAAAAAATGCGGAATATGTCCTAAAAACTTAGCATGCTGATTTTATAGTCGCAAGTCGGGGCTGTGCAGTACGTGCACCCGAATATAACCATAAGCTGAAGGCTCATAAGTTGCAGACTGCTTTTGCGATGTTTATTGCTGCTTGCAAACTTGACTCCAGGATCCGGTATAATTTCTCAATATCAGTTATACTATAACGTATTCCATCTAAGCGTCTATAGCAGGGGTCTATAATTGAACTATAGACCCATGCTATATAGACGGTTAGATGGAATACGTTTGAAACATCGGATAATACAGTAGTTTCACTATTATTCTTGCCAGTGAGATACATCAAGTCAGTTACTCAGCTAGGTTTCAATAAGTTTACTACACTGCAACTAGGCTACGTCAATTGAGTAACCTGGTTGTCTTATGTGCCAAGTACACTGGAGCCTTTGAAGGAACCGCGAGCTGCATGCTTTACGATGAAGCTATGAGAATAACTGGTGGCTTCTGGCATGCAGTATGACGTAATTATAGATTCGGTATGAGATCTCTCATTTTGATGGTAGTGACAGTGTCATCAGTCCTGGCAGTCTACATCCACACGAGTGGCTAATGGTTTGCCCTCCACTTCGACCGTACTTTGCCGGCAATAAGATTAAATTCTCCGGCAAAAACATCTTCAGATGGAGGAAAGTGAGTTACTTTCTGACTCGCACTCTTAATGAATCCGATTCAGTTATTGTATCCTAGAGGTTCATTTTTTTTACATTAGCGTGGGGTAGCGGGCGAAGGCGTTCCACTCACTTTTTTTCCCAGCTCACATGTGACAAAGACTGGTTAGTTGGAACCTTTAATATCATGCTATGGTTGGAACTATTGAAATAGGTCATTTCTACAGTGAATGCTGCTGAGAGTAGGCACTTCCTCATCCTAATGTGTATGAAAATATTATGGTTGTTAAAAATTACCTCAATCTATTTTGTACAGTGTGTTTACTCGGATGGAACAACTGTACTAGAAAAGTAGAAATATATTAATTGCGAATTACTAGGATGTCATGCAAATGCAAATCTGGGACATCAGCAAACTTTGTCGGTTTTTAATTGCTACCGACATGTAAGTGCAAACGTCAGTATTTCATGTCGACATCTTGCCACTGTGTTCGATGTTTCTAGTGCAGGTTGGATGAACAACTACCTTCCAAATTAGTTATACCCACAGTAGAATGGTTCACCTTTGACTGCATAATAAAAGGTACAGTAACGAGCGGCATTCAGCAAAGGGGAAGCTTGGTAAACAAAATCCAACCCAGTACAACAGGGAATTTTAATTAATAGAGCGTGTAAGTTATAGAGGCTGACTGCTACGTAGAATAAAGGTACGGTAGGCGTAGAGATATGTGTAAATGAGATGCGTACTGAAAATGCAACTCCAGTTTGTAAATGTCATGACTAAATACAAAGGGGTTATTCAGAACAAAGGCTAAAGACCTGTTCACATTCAAGCCTGCCGGCAAGCCCAAAAATAAATGAGCTCTTTTTATGTAACTACGAGAAAACGGTTCTCATGCGTTGTTCTACTCTGCTGTATACGTGAGTCGGTGTAAATGGGTCAATATTCGTTAAAGGTACAATATGCTGTCACAGTGCAGAAAATGGTAAAAATACTTGTAAACCTAATTATGTTTTAGGTGCATTGCCACATATTATATCTAGGGTACCTGCGTGATTTTTGGTCCCCAATAGTTGTAGTATTTCGGGTAATAGAAACCTTATTTTCTTTTGTTTATTGTAGTAAATATCCCTAGAGACACAAGAAGCAAAAATCGGTCATTTTCAAATGAGAAACGAGCCAAGGTGGTCGTAAAAGCAAGAACACACTCGCGATATGTAGTTCATGCTGTAAACACACGAGGAATGCAATTAGCACCTGATTGCGTCTTAGTACTTATCCATACGTGCAAATCCATCCATCACTGGCACGGATGAATGAAGCTACACAGCTCCAACGTCGCGCTTGCTGTGAACAACGCTCGACTACTGGCAGGCTACCGTATTTTTTCATCCCCCATTCATTACTTAATAGACTGCCTGGTGAAGAAGCGTGATGTGGCGATGAAAGGTTAATCATTCCGACTTGTCAGATGTCAGACCACGTTCATTTGTCTCCGTTTGGAGAGGAGCAAGAGGGCAACGTTGCCGACGCTCGTACGTTAACTCGTATTCGGCCATACCGCTCACCCGTTAACTCCCGCGGAACTTCGGCAAGGCGTCAACTACTACGGAACCTGATCAATTTGTGATAATTGCGACCAGATAGTTCTTCCCAGAAGGAGACCACGTGAGAACTCTTCTAATCTTTGCCATGTGATAGTAGCCGGGGGAAGGACAGGTATTATAAGTATAGTGAAGGATTAATGAGAGTAGAAATGGCAAGGGACAATTTTCCCTTGCGGCGAGAGCAGTTTGAGAAGAAGTGATGAGGAAGACGTAAAGAGCAGGAGGTCCCGGAAAAGGAGATCCGGCTTAATCCCATCCGGCTTGAAAGTCTCATTCTCTCCCGGTTACTTCTAATTCGTTTGCTTTCAGCTGGAGATTTTGAGGGCTCCAGTTTGCTCCATTACGTCCGTCGCCCGGATTCTTCTTCTTCGTCTGCGGCCAATTCGCAATTCCCATCCAACTTTTATCAGCAACGCCTGGAGAAAGGAATGGAGCAGATAACGTCCCGGAAGGGGGGAGGGGGTATGAGGAGAGGGGGAGAGGGGGGGTAGAATGCTCATTACGAAAGAAATCTCGTTAATTTTTTTTCTCTGCTCGTGATTTGGGTGCCAAGGCAGATTTTCACAGACAGGGACAGGGTATCACAAAAGTCTAGCGACATTCGCATTGATACGGTTCACAAAGGAGCTTTTTTCTTACAATGCCTGATTGACTGGGAGTTGGCCTAGAGCCAATCAGGTCGTGAATTTATACTATATCTACCTAGGCAAAGGTCCATCACTGCATTGTTATGAATTCTGCTTGACTTTTTGAATCATCCTATATAGGGTAGGCTACAGTAGAGTGAGCTTCATGCTCTCCTTCCCGTTGTGGATATTTTTCTTCTGGAATTGGAGCTGTGTCAGGGTACTGTACCCAAGGGCCAAAAGTCTAAGGAGATAAAAATGCAAGCGAAGAAGATTTCTGAAGCGCATCCAATTTTACATTTAATTATCGCCTTTATTGAGAAAAAGCGTCTTAAAAACCAAATTTATTACCTCGTTGCACATCCATGGGAACCACTGAACTCACAAGTCAGTGCGTACAGTACTGTTGCATAAGAGCCAAATAATGAGTCATTGTGTAGAACACCCTGCGATCTTTCTCTCGTTCTATCCGTACATTTTCGCCATGCTGGACGTCACTTTTAATAAGGTAGATCAATTAAATAGTAACGTGTATCGGTTTCCCAATGCCCCACAGACTTTTCACTTCCCATACCACTCAACATGGCCAAAGAGAGGATTAGTATTAATCTGCGGCTTAGTCTCACATCGAACCGGTGCAATGGGCTGAAATACCTGACCCTGCTGAAATCATATACAGTATGACAAAGAAGCCTTGCGGATATCACAAGGGTACAATATCTGGAGGATTTTGGCACGAAAGGGGGGGGGGGGGTCATAACAATTTGAACATTTTGAGAGCAGCTGCAGAGCGTGACGAGCTTTTGG
>KZ538117.1:49854-78336 GCA_000934665.2 Catajapyx aquilonaris
GGGGGGGGGGGGGGGGGCGAAGCAAATTTTGCAAGCCTCCCCTCCGGCCTCCCAATTAGATTAGAGCTTCTGCCGCTTGCAACATATTTTATAATGTAGAGAACGATATCAATGCGAAGGTGGGGACCGCTTTTGCCTAACGACATCTTGATAATTTTACCTGGTTGCTAGGAGCAGAGATGAATATGCCGGAGGTGGGGTGATATTCAAAAGTTGCTTGGTTGTGTGCTTTAAAACCTACGTAATTCGGGAAATTTTTAGTAGGAGGAGAAAGTGGAGTGCACTTTTTGGGCTAAGTTGTTGAAAATTGCTGGTTGGAATAATGAGTGTGGTGAGCTGAGTAAGAAGTGAGGTCAGAGATACAGAACCCGGACGGCATTGTGAGCTCAAATTGTGCCAACTCTAAATATAGTAGAGGATTACTGTATGTATAGAGCTACAAGGCTGTGCATACAGTATATCTTAAGTCGTTAAAGTGTATATTAGAACATTGGAGCCTCTTATAGAGTGCGGTTAGTGTCTTCACTTTATTTTAAGAGCATGTGACACGTGTTTGCACTGCTAGGCCCGGGTCTTTGTAAATCTCCCAGAAGGCTTTGGGGGTCTGCCCTCACCTAGTCTACGTCAGTCAGTCAAAAGAAATTACACAAAAAATACACATTACAATGTATTGTAAACAAATTGTTATGATGTTGTAAATAGGATCATTTGATTGGTTTTCCCGCGGGTTGTAATACCGTGCATTACCAAGAAAAATGAAACAAAATTTTGCGCATAACTACTTGCAAATCTACAGGATGTCCAAAATTAATAATACAGGCGATATTATTAGGTTGTTGAAAATAAACATTTTAAAGCTTGTCGCCGACTACATTTGCATTAAAAGTGTCGCACGTTATAGCAGAAAAACTAATTGAAAAACATAATTTTGAGCCAACACGAGTTGAAATTCCGTCCACCTATTTGGATTATGATTTTAAACTTTTTTTCCCCGCCGTTGTTTTTGTTTTCTCACTACACTCATTGGGTGGTCTCGCTCGATTTGGATTTGTCAGTTAAGAAACTTTGGCCATATCCGCTTTGAACAAAAACCCTACATCCACACCTTGATTTTCCCCCCAGCACCCATCCACTCAATTCCATAATTCCAACAGCCATTGCCTGCTACAAAAAAAGGTGTCGCTGCGGTCTACCCCAAAGAGTCGACATCGAGGCCTGGGAAATGAAAGGAGCAGAGAAAACCTTCTCCTCCTCAGAGAATGAGAGTCGGAGGAGATTGTTTCAAGATGCAGGTGGGCAATGCAATTTGGCGCATTAGTGTCCGGGGTCTCGGGAGAAAGTAATCCCGAAGAAGCTCTTGTCCTCTGAGGCACCCGCCCACATTTTACAACCCACTCCAACAGGCGCCGGCGCTCTCCCAATTCCCCAAGATTCATCACGCTTGTAAAGAACACTGAGGAAAAGACTGGAAGGTTGGTGGGGAGGTGGAAAATAAAGCAGACATTTGCCCTGACACCAGGCCCAACAGGTCCACCAAGGAATGGCGGAACATTTGCTCGGATTTTTATTGCCAATGCCTTCTTGCATCCATGTTTTAAACGCTCATATAATAACATTTTATGTGGTAGGAATCGGGCCCAGGCGTAATTTGGGAGTGTGGGATAGGACCGAGGGTTTTTGGAGGCTGGGAGTTATAATTAAAACTTTGAGGGGCCGTTTTCCAGCGACGTAATTTACACTACACTTGACCTGGAGTTCAGTTTGACGGAGGGGCAATTACATAGCTGCGGCGCGGAAGATCAAGTGAAAGGGTTAGTTCGGTGAGCACGGTGTAACAGTCCTTACCAGGCTGACGGATTTTACCCAGCGTAAATTTGTGGGGGATTTCCAGTCACTGCACTGGAAGTCACTGGCTGGCAGGTGTTTATGAAAAGTATTCTTCAGCTCATAATGTATTGTGTATTTAAGATTCTATCCATATCAGGATTTGTGAGAGAAATGTTCACTTCTAATAGAAATTGGTAGCGAACGATCACATCTCGAAATCAGTGTGACTCTGATTGTTCTGCATTTCAGGACAAAAAAACTTACTAATAATATTTTGAGCCATCAAAAATCAAGAGCTAAAAGTGAGTGTTCATAAAAATGCTGCTTATATTGGCCTGCGCAAATATATTATGCAGCTACCCCCTCATGTTGTGATGTGTGCTGGTAAAATTTTTGACACACTAGATATGAAGGCATTAGCGGAGACAAAATTGGGGTAATTTATCATGCTTGTCACAGTATGGTCTATTGTTGAGCTGTTTTAGCAGCTTGACCACATGGCACTCTATCCCACTAGTAGTTCGGTTATGGAATGGAATATTAGACGACATTTTTAAGCTGGAGCTTCAATATAAGGACTATTCGGTAGGTCTACAGTTCATGAATACAAAATGATTGGGTCAACAGGATATGAATTAGAAATTCTGTATTTGGCTATTTGTCACTATAGGAAAGTCCACTGCTTTTTGGTCAGGAGTGGCGTTCATTTTTCTGGATATTGTCTTCACAGCTGAAGACCTTAACGCTATTTGCACAGTATCCTCTTAAGGGCTGGTTTCACCGAGCTCGGTATATGATGAAACCAGGTTTCTTTAGGAAAATCCATACAAATATGTAGGGATTTTCCGAAAGAACCCTGGTTTTATCATATACCGAGCTCGGTGAAACCGGCCCTAAGTGGCAAATCTACCTTCGTAATCCAGCAGGTTTTCTCTGCAGTGTTTGAATAAGACTTCGGAATACTTTACTAGGACAAACTCTCAATTGTATGATTATCCCAGATTAAATTCTTTGTACCATAGCTACTGTTACTAAACAGGCTACCATAGTCACATGTGTGAGTCAGATCAGCTCCAACAACACACTTGCCATGTAAAGCACATAAGAGTGATTGAAATGCGCGCAGTGTCCTTGACATCCTCAGGAGACTTGTTCATCGTTGGCGGCACTGAAACGATGAGCGGGCAAACATTGCACTGTGCAAGAGTAAACGAGCGATAAATGGCAGCTTCTGTAATAATGGCGACTCGACCCCTCACAGTCTCAATTTCTGGAAGAAACGCGACGTTCCTCGACTATCAGACAAATTGAAGCTTAGAGCAGAAGAGTCTCGCCATGTAGTTATCACAATATCCTGACCGTCAGCCTGGCATAAGAAACAAGCTTCGGAACCATTTCCACACTCCAGGCGGGAGTAATCCTGGTTGGAAGCAAGCTCTTTTGTAGATTTACGTCATCGCGGAGAAAATCCTGACAGCGAAGTTGCCAATTACCTAGAGACGGGAGGGTTTTGCAAAATCCCGACGTAGGAGTGCGCTGCTTTATGAAGCCGGTAGTGAGTCATGGGGTTTTGTATAGTGACTAGACACATGAAGGACCTGGAGAAAACATGGGGATTGGATGCAAATTTTTTAGCATCTTTTTTTTACGATCAATCCTGTAACGATGTGATTACTCCTGGGTGTCGTGCTAATACTGTCATGAAAACCAGAGTTTTCCGACTTTATGACCCTTCCCTGGAGAGACTGAATAATTAACATTCTTGTAGAAACTCATATAAGGTGAGTTTGCGCTGTGTATGACTGGTGTAACATTTTCACAAGTTTGGTTTAAATAAGTCAGATGGAGGTTGAAAATCGATAATATTGCGTTTACTGAACCTCGCACAAAGTTAGTTGCGGCGAACGGTACGCTAAGGAAACTTGTAAAGTAAATTCGGGGGGGTACTTTTGAAACTCTAAATTCACGTAATTAGAACATGGCCATTTTATAGTACTTTCCTCTATATGCTCGGTGGACCCCCCCCCCCCTGGTTTTTTTTTGTTGGTACGCCGTACACGCCGTACCACCTCCGAAGCTTCCTCACCTATCTAAAAATACATGGCTGTGCATATATAAAGTGGCACAGTCAACGAAAAAATGTTATTCAAATTACATGTGCTTTTTGTTGCGATTCCCCCCTCGCCTTTTCTATTGTCACTCCGAAGGCAAACACGGTCAAATAGCAAAATTTGAATTGCGGTTCGGAGGGGTATTGTGTGTGAAAGGGCAGTTTGGCCGAGCGAGCAAACAGTGAGCTCCGCAAGCGAATGAAGACCTGTTCATTGCTCACTACCACAACATGTTTGCCACCGGACTAGTTGCAGTTCCAGTTAAAGCCAGTCTTTTTTAATCACGGTGGAAGAGAGAGAGAGAGGAAAAAAGAATTATCATGTAGATTTGGAAGGGACTTGAACAACTGAAAGCATCACTTCAGTATTGGACCATTCAGTCATATGTTACTACTACCCTGAAAAATAATTGAGTCTAACAACCCAAAATAATGTAACATTCAACCAAATTGGATGGTTAATTGGTCCTGACAAACATTTGGTTGAAGTGGCCAAATACAGGTTGTTCAATACAAATATTAGGTTGATGAAACCAACAGTCATGTTGGTTGGGCTGACTAAATGGTTGAAACAATCGCATAGCTGTCCAACAAATAGTTCAACCAATTAGATTTTTAACGGTAACTAAAATTTGGGATGAAATGACAAATAGTTTTGGTAACTTCAACCATTTTTTCAGTGTACAGTATCGAGTCTATGGGCATTCATGGAAATTTGGTGTGTAAATTTTAACATATATATGAATCTGAGAAGAGAGCCACATTTCATATTTTTGTTTAAAGAAAGCTTGAGGGAGAAAATGTAATGATGAAATACCCCTTTGCAATGCGTGAAATTTGCAAGGTTTATGACTCATGCAGCTTCCCTATGGAGAACTAAAGTTGCGTACGATGTGAGCCAAAATGAAGGCTAGAAATGAGCCTTAAAAAGTTTAAAACAGGATCATTTAAGTTTCACGTGGCGGTCTGACATTTCGTCCTTTTTGCAACCGTAATTTTTTATTGGCTGAAATTTCAGCTTTTAATTGGCTACCGGTCCAATTTTGCGTTTAGGAGCAGTTTACTTGATGGCACCGAGTCAGCAAAAATGTCGGGTCAAAGCTACGAATTTCACGTCAGGGAAGGGAATTGGAATCGTGCTGTGGCATAGTGCGGAAATGACCATGTAAGAGCTCATTTGCTGCAACGTTACTTCGACCATACCTCTCATAAGTTATACATGTCAAAAACCAAGTCATACTCGACGCAAAATGTGTGAATTTTGGGCTTTTTTGATCTGAATGACGCTTGTCATATAGGCTCTACATCATGGACTACTGAGTAAATGCAGTCACTTTGTATCACAATGAAGGCACTGCTTATTACCCTACGTACAGTGTTGGACATTAATCGCGTCATACTGCTTGCGACATTTTCTGAAGCGGCAGAAGTGGAAATCGAAGTGATAGAGTGTGAGCCGTGCAAGTAAGAAGAGGTAGGCCGTTAGTGACCGGCTGGGGGGCAAGGGAAGTCCCCAGCCAGTGACGTCACCCAAGGGCTACCATTTCTTACTCGCACGGCTCGCACTCTATCACTTCAATTTGCACGTCTGCCGCATCGGAAAATGTCCTAGCAGTATGACGGAATTAATGTCCAGCACTTGTACTTGAAGAAACCATTCTCATATTGCTATATATATGCGACAATCGGGGAGGTGTAGATGGCCGAGATGGTAACGTCTCGGCTTGCTGAGTGAAAGGCCCCAGGTTCGATCCCCGCCTGGGGAACTTTCCTTTCACCTGCGTCAGGAGGGTCTCTGACCTGCACCAAGGAGGTGTCTGGCAACCTAACCTCCTGGGGAACAGCACATGACCCATTAGCTACGACATTGCACCTTGCACCCATGGTCCCTCCCCAAAAATCCCTATCCTTTCCCATTGTCCTTGTTTCCTTGCACCGGTGATTGAAGTGGAAAAAATATATAGAAAACTGATGGTGGTATGCCACCCCCCGAAGCAGGACGTAATGTACTGAGCAAGGGGTAGTGAAAATAAAAAAAACAAAATAAAAAAATTGTCCCTGTTTCCTTGCACCGGTGAATGAAGCAGAAAATATATACAGAAAACTGATGGTGGTATGCCACCCCCCTATAGCACCCATAAGGGTCATCACGGGGTAAACTTTAAAAAAATGCGACAATCGTCTTGATGCTTACAGTTTGATCAAATATGGATCTAACTTCCCAAAGTCATGAAGCTTCTCTGCAACATTATACCAACTGTAAGCGAAATAGCCATTTCCCAGCCTACTATTCGCAACTCCCTGTACCTTTTTCCCATAGGCCTTGGGTCAGCCGGCCGTAAAGTAGAAAGCGACGTGCGCGTGGCATTTTGCACCGTGTCGGACAGTGTATAGTTTTTATTAACACCCGGCGGAGGCAGAAAGGTTGCTAGCGAGAGTTTATTTATTCCCTGGCAGAACCATTTCCGGCGAGAGGGAGAGAGCAAATTGCTCGCTCATCCAGTCCGTTTTAATTGCCGGCAAGTCCCCGCGACCGTGTAGCCTACTGGATTAATTAATTTGATTTGGCTAGGCCAAAATTACTCTTCTAATGCTTGCGGTCCATTTCGGGCACATGTCACCGGCGGATCCTACATGCGGAAAGGATTAGCCCGCTCTGCAAAACTTTTGCTGGTACATGTATGCAGGGTACGGGGAGGGTTGGTGGGTCACATCGCGCACGCTCATCCGCCCCCGCTCACAATCTCAAGCGGAAACAAAAATAACTAGCTGAGGGACAGTGGGGACGCTGGCTCACTAATTCAAGCAATGACTTGCGCGGGAGGAGTGGGGGATGGAGCGAGAGAAGGGTCGGGGAGGTATGGCGTCCCCACACCCCAACCCTGCCTAATGTCGTTTGTCAGCGGATTGGATTCCTAGATTCAGCTAGTTGCTGGTTCCCACCTTCTTGCGTGACGCGTCTTGCTCGTTTCGATCTAAGTGAATCAGTGGCGGTGCGGTATGGGGTGCACGTGGCATATAAGGACAGGGTTCATTTGATGGGTAGGATATATGAGTGGGCACCTTAGACACGTGTTTCAAGGGATTTCTCATGCAAGCCCAATAGTATGTTTATGGTATGGTGAGGTTTGAATAGCGGTTTAGAGGTAAAGCCCGTTTCAAGGTGTGAGCGATTTGACGAGCGAAGTCTTCCCCGAACATCAGAGTAACCCAAGAAATCAGTATTGTTTGAGGCGAAAATACATTGTTACTTTCATCTCAAACAATATTGGTTACTTCGCTCCGTTTCGCTTGTCAAATCGCTCACATGTAAACGCACCTTCACAAAAATAAAATAAAAATGGCGCGCAGTAAATGGCGCGCGGTGCGGTAAATTCTTCCCGGCCTGTTCTTGCCGCGCGGCATATTTTTGTCGCGCCCCAAGCCCTGCCGGACGCGGCAAAAATTTTGTCAACTGCACGGCAACAGCAAAATCTTTTTGTGAAACGGCCTTAATTGGTTGTGTGTGTGTGTGTGGGAGGGGCGGGGGTTAGGCTAAAAAAAACCAGCAATGTACCCTGTATATGATTCATTTCTGCCCAAGGAGCTACGTTTCTTTTCTGCATCATGATGGAGTTTTGGAAAATTTAACTAAAAATTGTGCAATTGCAATTAAAGTACCAGCTAATAATAAGACTATGACTGCTGTAAAAATATACAGGGCTTTTCTCTGCCCACGTTGATGATTTGGGGAAGGGGAATATTTGATTGTAGTCACTACTGGTCTGAGTTTCTACTACATACCTGACTAGGAACAAGATTTGGGACTTCCTTTACCGTTCTGCATGCCGCCGACATTGTTTACATCGCCAGGGGTGACTAATCCATTAACCTTTTTACTTTCTCCCTCCCCTTCGGATCGTCAATTTGGGTAGATAAACACCTTGTATACTAATTATAATTTGTGCCCACTGTCTCCGAGAACATGTTAATATTACAGTTAATGCGTAGTAGACTATAGGTTTCCCTCACGATGCTAAAATATATCTACACTATTTTAACAGGCTGCCATCTCGGGCAGAGATGGTGAAAATTCTTGCGGGTCTCCCGGGGCGTGATTTTGAGCTCAAAAGAGAGCGGGCGTCCACCCGCTAATTCCCTGCGCTGTCCGATATTGTGACGACTGTTGTCATTGTTGTGAGCGAGTGACACGGACCATGCGGCTGGTCTCACTGCCCGGGGTCTGCCTGCATATACTGTATAAGTGATGCATGTATAAGTGATGAGGGCGGTTAGAAGAGTTTCTTAAAAGTGACATATTCACCACATCATAATTTTAAATTGAGGTTGAAATGATGGAGAAATAATCGGGGGGTGCAAGGACCACCAAAATTGGACAGTGGAATTCCCTTGTATGCTCATAACATACAGTATTTATTCCTGAAGCCTTCGACCATACAGTACATTCCATCACCGAACAACAAATTATTAAAACCGTTGAAAATGTTTATTATTCATTCTACAAATAGGCACAGGAGCACTTTTGCTTTGCACAATACAGTTTGGACGAATGGTATGCAACAGTATTTTTGAACGCTATATTTATTCTCATAAAACTTGCATCGCAGTAGTTGTCTCAGTACGTGGCGAGTAGCGCACAAGTCGATAACAAACTGGACACGAACCGCAATGCAAGCAGAAGGGAAAGAATGAATATCGCTGGAGCTGAACTATAACTTAAGTCCTGGCGAAGGTAGTAGATAGGTAACCGTTTGGGAGAGAGGAGAATGAATCCAGTATATTCGAGGCACGCCGCGCCCGTTACTGTACGCTACACGTGAGAGAAGAGCTCTCCATTTCCACCCATCTCTCGATCAAAGAGCCCGCAATGGAAATCAATAGCAGGTATCGGATTGCATCTCTCGCTAGGCGAAACCCTCCCCTACCCACCCTCAACTTTGCCCCTCTCAAACCTTGGTTGCGTCTGCTCTGCCGTGCCTTTGGGCCTAAAATACTAGTCTTTGTTCTGGATGGACTATTATTGCCTTCCTATTGTCAAAAGAGATCATGATTGATTCGGAATCGTGCAATTCATATACCGGTTCTTAGATATTGTGGCTTCCAGATTCACCTCAAATCTCAAATGCATTACTAGAAAAATATATTTTGAATGAACCAAAATAGTGCATTTAACCTAATCTGAAGGTTAATAATACACGGTGTTTCAACTTTTATGTCCGAACAGTTATCGGAAAATTGCACGTAGCTGCTACTTTGTAAGCGGTGACTTGCAAATAGTGATTTTTTTTGAAGAACGGGGAATATTATGCGAATCGTAGGTTGAAGTGGCATACGTGTTGCCCGCTGAAAATTGAGGGCCAAGCCTGGAAAAAGAGGGTCACACATGCCATGGGATGTGTGACACTCTT
Source organism: Catajapyx aquilonaris (assembly GCA_000934665.2). Taxonomy (NCBI): domain Eukaryota; kingdom Metazoa; phylum Arthropoda; class Diplura; order Dicellurata; family Japygidae; genus Catajapyx; species Catajapyx aquilonaris. Next base: position 59,200 of record KZ538117.1, read on the forward strand.
TCTCCCCATTCCCCATTCCTCCTACAAATGACCGGTTGCAAGTCACTGCTTACAAAGTAGCAGCTACATGCAATTTTCCGATAATAACTGTTCGGACAAAATAGTTGAAACACCCTGTATAGGTCTTGCTCAAACATTTGTTTGTTGAAGACATTAAGTTACTTCCCGATGGATAAGCCAACTGCATTTCCAACACTGTTTTGATTATTCCATTTGTAATATACACAGTAATATTAACTGATTAATCAGCTCTGTAGTAATGAGTAACGGTTATAAAACTTCCTGACTGATGACTAAATGGTATTCATCAGAGATTTACAAATAGTCTGAATTCCCCCTCCCCTCCCCCCCAATCTTTCCAACCCCTTTAACTTTCTGCGCATGTAAAACAAGCTTCAGGCATCACCCAGAAGCAACAGAAAGGCAATGAGATTATGATAAAGATCCATGAGAATTTCTGCTCGTAATAAACTTTATACCTCCTGCAGCTTAGCAGCAGTTTTAATTGAATAACTCCGTGGAGATTAATCCCCTTCCTCCATCCCCTTCCTCCCTTCCATCCCTTCCTCCCCCGGCTCAACTTCCGCCACAGATATTAAGACTGTTTGGTATGCATCTGTCTTCCTGGCCACTCCTTCGTTGTCCGTCTGTTCCGTTTTTTTTTTGCGCATGATTTTCCGGATCGTGCGGCACATTTTCAATTAATCCTCCGCTTCCATATTCCCCCCCCCCCAAAAAAAAAACCCGGGCCCACAAACAAACGCAGGGTAAATAAGTAAAGCGAAATTGTTCGGATTAAAGAACCAGTTTCTGACAGGGCCGTATATATAGGGACCGGTGCTAGTGTATGCAAAAATCGGAATTGCAGCCTCCGTAGAGGAATTATTCAACTATGTCATTATTAATTCCGGCTGCAGAAGACTCAACGTCAGATTTTCGGCTGAACTGTGGGGGCCCCTCGAAATGCGTTAATTTTTTACGCTAAATGAGCGAAATACTTTTAAACGACAAGAGCGTAATCTGACAACTTCCTGGCCAAACCCAAGTGTTGGCGGTTCTGTCGGATGGTGTGTTTTTTTTTGTCGAATTAACTGTGATTTTAACCGCACTGCAATGTTGGCAACTCTTTGTGACAAGACACCAATCGCTAATACTAATAACGGTTACTTTCTCCACAAAATTTTTAAATATTAGTATCCGCATTTTAGTTATCTTATTGTATCGATGGGTGTGGTGGTTAAGGAGCCCGACTGCTAATCTGGAGGTCCTGGGTTCGAATCCCGGGACCGGCAACCCTGACCGTGGTTTTCCTCTGTACCCCCAGGATAATTCCGGGGTTGTTTCCGTATATTAGGTCACAACCATATCCTTGGTTTTCCTCTGTACCCCCAGGATAATTCCGGGGTTGTTTCCGTATATTAGGTCACAACCATATCCTTGGCCCATCCAATGGTGGTACTCCATCCCCCTAACGGAGCGCCGATTCTCCCAATGGGGTATCAATCATTTAAAAAATATCAAAAGAAATAGTTATCTCATAATATTAGATTTCCGAGATAACTAATATAGTTTATCCATTTCTGCTTTTTCAGTGCGTTATTTTTTCCGCATTGGTGGCTCCAAAGATAGCGCATATTTCAACAATGCTTTTCATATAATGCAGGATGAAATAATTTTGGTCAAAACACGGCGTTAACCGTCCGTAATTTACAGATAACACGAATTAAAACATATGAGGGTTATCCCTCCAGAGGCATTGAAAGCGTCAATTGGGCGCAACTGGCGGAAAACATAGCAATGAAAAAGGCAATTAGAGCACAATATTCACACCGGAGTGTCCGCCTCACCGCGACGTGTTGACAACTAGAGTGGACCATGAGATTTAGTTCCATCCTGCTCTTGAATCGGACATCCAACCAGGCCTACCCCCCCCCCTCCCAACCTGATTTACGGCCACAGCACCATCAATTGGCCAGCAAATAAATCTGACACAGCACGTGATAGTGACACAGCAGACTGACGCTGAAACATGGCTTATTAATGGCTGCACTGGGTGTAAAGTAAGATGTTGCTTCCCTGTTCCATCCGACGCCATCCCATCCCTTCTCGAAATGTTCCTAATGGTGGGGGCGAGCACCCCCTCCTAGAGGTCCTAATTGAAGGAGCAGCTGCACAATGTATTCTCTAATGAAGGATCTGTGGGCCTTGGGAGGAATTTCAGGAAACGTCGCGTCGTCTTGTGACACTGGTCGACCTCAGCGCCTCTGACGGACCTGTATGCAAGTATATGCCGACGAGGCTTTATCCTAACTGACAAGGGGGTGGATGGTAGCCTTGGCACTGGCGCAACTATGGTGCTGACAAGGAATGGGGAACCTGGATATTGCCAGGGGAAATGGAGAAAAGGGTACTGAGGGGAGGGATGTTAACCTAGTGATCTCGGCAGGATTTGTGTGCAAATGGCGGCCGGCTCATTATGTGGTTGGCTGATTCTTGCTTGACAGTGTACTGTGTAACGTACGGGACGAACATAGTTCGACGCTGTATTTTTGGGATAGGTCGGGTGGTTACGGAAGTACAGTGCTTGGGACTGACTTGCTAATGGTGTGCCCTTTGACTGCAGGCACAGTATGTCAGTGTGGACTGTACGTCACACGCTAACACTTTGCAACGCTGTATGGTAATCTCCCCGTCTTATGATGCAATCAATATATTGCACGTAATGGATGGGAAAGCTCCGATCCGCGCAAGTTAGGTAACGGACTGTAATCCCTGTCTCTCGTGTGGATGACACGACTGGCAAGGGTGACACTATGGGCTCTCTCTAGATTGACGCGTGGGAGATGGGTGGTGAGGTTGGGTGACGCGGATGAGGTGCTATGTGATGTCAGCGATATCACAAAAAAAATTTCCAACGTCCATCCTGCCTTTGGATAGGAGTCAAGATTTTTTTCCTACCAAAATCTCGCTTTTATAAGGGTTATAAGGAATTTTTTTGAGTTCATCAGGGTGGTTGCCAGTCAGAAAAAAAGCCAAATCTATATCCCATTGTCCCGTGAAAAATACCGGCTGCTTCACATTCAGCTGGCGCGTCTGAAAGTGAAGGTGGAGGTGGAGGAAGCATGGATGGATTGACTGGGTTGCATTCAAAGAAACGAAAGCCTATATTTTGGCATTGGAAACAGCTCGGATAGAAATTTTCGGCTCACCTTGTGTTCTTATTAGGAGTTTTGTAATCATGTAAGTACGTAACGGAATGCTCATTAGCAACGCTGTTCTGATGTGTACCAAAATCTGGTTTGTTCGTTTGTACTGGGCCAGGTTGGAAGTTCTCATACATTAAACAACGTGTACAATGCAATTAGTATTAATTAATTTTCCTAACACAGCAAGTGAACAGACTTAAAACGAAATAATGCATACTGCATTAGGGTAAATTCTGATTATCCATATGACAACACGATGCCAGTTACTGCGATGAGCTCATTTTTAAAACTCACTCTAAAATGTGATGCTGTTAGTATTTTAAATAATATATCAACTAAAAGTAGCCTGCACTACCTTCAACCACAGTCTGCATTATGATTGTGATTATTATGCATATTCCGCGCGAATATGAGGGGGAATGTGTAAAAGAGTATGCTACCGATATATAACAATATTTGCATAGTGGACTAGTGGAGTGCTCATAATTGGCGCATGGATAAGCGATGCAGTGTTGCAAAATTAAACGGTATGAATAATAAGATATCACGTACTTCGAAGCAGGGAATGCAAATAAATGTACATACCCTGTGAAGGACATGTAGAATATTATTAAACGCTGGTGTGTATACGAATATATTGTTTGACGTCTGTTATGGAATGTGAGTCTATACTGTCTAAATGATCAGTATCGGACTACTTGAAACCTGTCTTTACACGCCGTAAATTCAGGTACAAACTAATGAACAGATATTCAATACTCTTGATAAGCCATATGTCCGCTCAGAACGCGTTAGGCCTGTGGCGTTCCTATAAGGCTGGCTATAGACATTACATATTTTGCAGAACAATAGTGGCAGGAACATCTGTCTGTGTCAGTGTCTGTATATGTGTGGTTGTTTTAAAATGTTGCGGAGTTGAACCTTGGATGTATAGACTACATTTTGCCATCTCCAGGTTCTCCCAATTAATTGACTGCTTTAATTTGTGCATTGTGAAGTGTCTACAGGATATTAATATGTTCTACCCAGATGTTGCTACCAAAAGAAGAGTGTCATTTTCTGGAACAATGCAACGATCATCAGTATTGTTCACATACAAGTAGCTGGATGTTATTTAGCATGAAGCACACATGAGAGCTCACTAATAATAATTGCTGTAATTGATATTTCAAATTATTACTTAATTAAATGATGTCAGCATGTATAGTCCCCTTCAGCTGAATAGTGTTAGATAATAACAGTTGGAAATATCTGAATCACTGTAATTTTGACAAAAAATGTTTATATAGAGCTACTAGATTTTTCTGCACCCACACAAAGCTGATTACGAGGCTGACCTGAAGCTCTCCAAATTTTTTTCTACCACATCTTGTGCGGTAGTCAGCAATACCCCCACGATTTCACCCCTGGAGAATGCGCAAAGCTTCCCATTCTGTTGGCACCCGAAATGAGGCAGCGGGCTTAACCTTTCCACGCTGCGCCGGGTATGCGTGTGAGTGTCTATCCCTGTGTGTGTGTGTGGATGTTTGTTTGTTGGTTGGTGTGCGCCGACTCATCAAAGTTATTTTGATCGTTACTTAGGGGTCCCTGCAATCCTCGGAGAGGCGAGTGGACGCAACTACAGTAGCTTCCGCGCGGGGACGCTATGAAAATGAGCAAAGTGGGCAACCAGACCAATTCACAGGACCCTCAGGCCATCAATTCACGTGTGTTTGTCGGCAACCTCAACACATTCCAGTGCACCAAGACGGACGTGGAGTGCATGTTTCAGCGCTACGGCAGGATTGCCGGTGAGTAACGTGCAAGTTTATATGGTCCAACGGTCGTCGTATGGGGGCGCCCAAAGCTGCCAAAGGCTCAGCCGCGCTCCTGGCGGCATTTTTTTGGGGGTGCAAACAAAGGTTTCAGGCTGGATGTAACTAGATGAATGAATAGTCCAAAAGTTTGTCAAAATAAATATTTTCACAGCTACATTTCTGGCAACATTTTCCAGTTTGAGAATATGCAGTCGCGCACAATCTGACGCACTCCATTTACGTGTAACAATCGTATGGAAGCCAACAACGTTCCCACCTTATTATATACTCGGAGCCATTGTGCGAAGCCGTTATTATTCCTACGGCGTGAACGAGCTACAGTAAACTGGCGCTTGCCCGATAATTTGCCGCCTGCTCTTTGACCTGCATCGTTGGCACCATCGATAATTGAGCATGATCCGGATGCATGCGCAAAAATCCTTGCGAAAAAAAATTGAACAACAGCCCCCAAGCCCGTCTCTCTTTTTTTTGGGCCCCTCTTGTGTTGGCAGTGGACACTATAGCCCCAAGTGAAGGACCTCACCCGTTATTTTCGGGAGGTCATAACGCCGCTGCTCCACTATGAATAGGTGGATTCTAATCCGGGACCCGTTCTAAAAGCATTTTTCATCCTTCCCCCCCACATACCCTCTACCCTCCCTCACTACATGGGTGATGTTACTGGATGTGGGTTTTTGGGTTAGTTAGGCCGCTGGCGGGATCAAAAGTTAGCTCTGGGAGTAGGTAGATAAAGTGCATGCATCGGATGCAGGCTAATGGCCATCATACCACTTCGCTTCCAAAATTGAGTGGATTTCTTTCCAATAAGCTTCGGAGTTTCATCTATATGCAGCAGCACTTTTTGGCGTGTACCGGAGAGTCTAGCAGAAGCCCGTTATTTGGACGTCAACACGGGCACAAATTGGCGCAAAATTAATTTTAGCCGAAATAATCAGAACCGGAAGTTTCTAGGTCTCACGTCAGCTAGTCACCTGCGAACTCACCCTCTGACACTACCTCTCTTGAGAAGGAAATGCCTGATTGCTACACCCCGAACCCACCCACTCTCTCGGACGTCCACACTTATTATCGGATAATAATCTCTCCATGTCTTGCTAGCGTGTCATCGACTTAATTCGGACCCTAGTTCCAAGCTGCATCATTATTTCATACGTCTCACTAATAACGAGCATGACGGACAAGTCTTAACGACGTCCCAATTCCAGTTGCTCAGACGGTCGTCCCAGCAAATGAAAGCTCGTCCCAACCAATTGGAGCGCGAGTCCAAAGTTCGGATAGTTGCTAAGGTACACTGTAGCCAGTTTCCTCCCAAACATTATATATAAAATGAGAGAAGGTTCCTGGATATCAGAGAACCTTTTTTTCCAACTCGAATTTGTAGGACTTCATGGAGAAGCTTTGTGGAAACTGTGACCCCAGAGGCAAAATAATTACTAGGAAAGGCCGATAAACGACGAAGGGCTTCCTGCTATTCTTGCCAAAAGGTTACCCTGCCGGTATGTGGCGGTTTGACCTGAAGCGGGAGTGTATAGGCTATTATTATTACAATCAGGGATTCCCACCATGGGGAAGCGCAGCTATTATTCAAGCTGGTGTTGGCTGTACTATAGGAGATAGTGGGAAGGAAACGGTTTTGGACTATATGAAACAAGCAGTACAAACGCTGGAGGTATAGGAAAGAGATGTTCTTACTTGAATGTGTATTTACAATGCATATTTTTTTTGAGTTTGTATATGGTTCGGCACCTTCATATAAAAAGAGGCAGACTAATGCCAGCTTTTACCTCATTAAATGGCGCTCAACTTTCCTGTAGTATTATTTTCAGAGAGTAGCAAGTTTTTGGAGCCAATTCAAGCACTTGAATGTGAAGTTCAAATAATGAAGGGCTTGAAATATTTTCTGGGGACGACAGACGGGTTCTTCTTTATAGAGCCAAGCCGTACACAAATTAGGCGTTTTAAAACCTTCTTTCGTTGCATCTAACAAGAATGACGAGTTGTAATTGCATGACGGAGACAGGGCTTCTCAACTGACTTCTTTTGAAAAAGCCAGCCGAAGAGGGAATGAAATGTGGATATAACCATTCATCAGAATAGCCATTTATCATCTTAGAACACAATCTGAAATTAGGCGTTGCTATATCTTCATAATCACTGCTCACTGATATCTTCAGACATTTGCACTGCAACATCGTATCAACCAGAGAGTTGCACAACATAATGAACCCTTTCGAAACATTTGTGACCTCCCATATCTTTGTGGCCACCCAGAAAAGACTTCTTCTTGAACCCAATAAATCTGGTTGGGACCGCTCGTACAGAAAGGAATGTAACTAGCATGTCGAGTGTGCATGAGCCCTACCATTTGCTTGTTCATTGGATCGGAAGCGACTCTGTGATGTGCTCCCTAGACGAAGCAAGCCTGGAATTTTCTCATTTATTACCAAAGGACACGGCTAATTGCTTCGCCTGCTTCCCAATACTTTTTCTCTCCCCTCGTCTTTTCCGGAGCGGAAAAACAGTCAGAGGGAATTTGAAAATGATGGCGGGGGAATCGATCCTGCTGACACTATTTACTCGGAACAGAAGCCATTCTCCTGCGCTCAACTGCAGTGCGTGATGATTTGCCTACTTTCGGCACCGGGCAAGTGATGACGATATTTATAGGAGCACCGATAGGCTCGACGGTGGGGCGAGCACATTCATCCGTCGTCTGGATCTAATATTAAGGCGGCCTTACAGCCCCAGTTACATCTTGCTAATTGCCATTTCCGGATTTTAACATGTAAACTTATAGGCGGCATGCTCTGACCTAGTACTAGGTGAAATAACATTAAATAGTTATGAGATAATGTATAGTACCCACAGCATAACTTCTTAAAAAGTAGGCGGCGACCTTTGCCCCTCCAGACACCCAACCTTTTATAGGGTCGCAACCCCATTTTATGATAGTCAAGGAACCTGCAACCCCCCGAGTGTTAGTAGGATTTGAAAAAACCTTCGCGGTGAAATTTCCTAGAAAAATTTATTTTTAATTTATAAAAATAACCACTGCCTTAAGCGATCTGATTGGTGGAGTAGATCCTTCGGTGGGTGGGTACAGTGCGGTCCATAGGAAATCCTCTTTTGAAACCCTACTGTGTATTTCTCGCAATATTTAGGACATGCACTTTTTTTTTGGAGAAGTTTGGCTGTCGGTAAGGTATCATCCTATTTCGCCGCCTTTCGATATGCCATCCCGGTAATCGCCGCCGATGATTCATTCCCATTCGCCGCCTTCGCCATTCGCCGCCTGCGAAACTGGTACACGAAGACGCATTGATTCTCTAAAATGCAATGATTAGTGTGGGGTCGTGAAGGGAAAAAACCTGTATCCGCTGAAGATAGGGCTGTATCCGCAAGGAAGGAAGGTTAGGTTATGTTATGTTGGTACAGCGTACCGTACCCCTGCCACATTCGGTCTTCCTATATTATAAGCGGCGATATAATTATGGCTACGGCAAGATAACACGGCGGCGAAATGGGAAACGGCATAATGCAAGGCGGGCGCGGCGGTATGGGGTGTATTCGTGGGTAGTATAGTGGATTTCTGGGGTATGGGTGCAGCCTCCAGTGACCTTGTCTAACTGCGCCTGTCGGTTATGCTGTCCGTACGACAAGGGTGCAGTTGCATATAAGTCAGGATGAATTGCGGTCCATGTCACGGCCAGTTGAAGGACAGCTCTATTCAAGTTGAAAATAGAGCTAGGTGTCAATTATTTTTAACAAGTTCTACAATCGATGATACCCCAATTCAACTGGTACCAGTACTGTCCAGATGTATCCTCGCGAGCTGCTATCACAAAATTCGGCCACTTTTGGAGCATGCACCCATGGCTGAGGAATGGCCGTTAGAAGCAGGCTGGGCTTTTCCCGAGTTGGGTGAACTCGCAAGTTGGCGAAGTCTGGAAACGAGGGCGGCGCCATAGAAGAAGCCAGATTCTGGACGAGTGCCACGGTTTTCATCAAAATTGAGCCACGTAAGATGATGAGATCCTGCGCAGGCTGAGCAGAAGAGCTTGGGGTCCATTTCTTCGGCCAACGTCAGCCTCACCTTCGCACTGAGCTTGGGGGGGTTACGGCCTCCGTCCCTAGGACAAAGTGCGCTCTGATGGAAAAGCAATTTCATGGGCTATCGAAAGCGTCGCCCTCCCACCGAACTCAAATTAAGTTTTCATTACTCCCAGGCCGGGCCCCATGGCCATACTTAATGGATTGCACCGATTTTACGCCGGGTGATGCTCGTCGCTGGGGTCACTCCCATGATTTATGAAGTATTAAAGGGACGCCAGGGGTCCTTTTCGGGACTGGCTTGGACAAAAGGAGCCTAATCTGCCGCAGCACAAAGGGGTGGGTGGGGGGATGGCGCTTCCTGGTTCTTCTGATGCTTGCTCTCAAAACTGCTCTCCATCCGGACTCTTTCGACACTTGATAGCTCTGGAGGGACTTATTGGACACCTAGACCTGAAGTTTGGGGCCAGGTAGGAGTTGATCGGCTCCTGTTTCTTCGCATATTGCTCAGGGAAAAGTTATGAGAATTCCTTCAAGGCTTAGCTATAGCAGTGCACCGGTCATTACGTGTGTCGTGGAGTGACGTTCGAGGAAAATTCGAATTATAATGGTGTTTTCATGTTGTCCAATGGCCTTTGCATGGAATCTACTTAGTGGATTAAACTGAAATGTGGGCCTCGAGGGTCATCAATAATTGGTCAAGCTTAAGTACCTTTTGTTTCATTTTGGAACAGTGACTCACATTCTACACGCTACTTCTACATTTAGGGACACCCTGTACTGTAAAGTAATTCAAAAAATGACGCTGGCTGTGAGTGATAGTGCTCTGTATAGGAAAACCTAATCATTTTATAATTGGTACTCTCATGGTTGGTAGCCGTACCGCACAGTACATTGAAATAGGTCTACTAATCAATATCTGAGTTGTGTTGAAATGCGTGGCTCCACATTTTGCAGTAGGGAGTTGGTCTTCGTAAAGGTTTTGAATCTGATAGCGAATGTATTTTCATCCACTTTGCACAGTAATCTCTGCATTATTCATTTGTAACAAGATGACTGTAATCTGATATTTAAGTAGCCAATATGAATTTCACCGTGAAAGTTTTACATATCAGTATTTTGTAAATGTGAATTATGTCAGGCCCACAGCTATAGTGTTATATTAATACTTTAAATCAAACTACAAAAATATTAAATTCTAGTACCGGTATTCCACAAAATATTCCATTAATAAGCTCTTTCGCATTTCCAGAGGGTACAGTATTTTAAACCAGAGTCATAGTTACGGTCCTTCATTGGTAGTCTACAGGTACAAGGACATTATTTTCAATCTTTGTAGAATGTAGATCATAACATTCGTCTTATAGGAGAAGACTCCGACAATCACTGCTGGATGTCCTCATTTACCTATTCATACAGGTTTTATGGCCGCTGACAAACGAGACAATGAAAAAGGAAGTAATGTACACCAAAGATGAAATGTTCCAAAATATTTCGATATAAGATGCCCTCCTGTTTCACACCCCGACATAACAAATGCATTGCATTGTCCGTTGCTCCAATATTACATGCTGTGCTCCCATCCGACCTGGGCGTAACGCCGTAAGATTATGGCAGTGTTTGGAGACAAATAGGGCAATCTGGCAAACGCGACTTGTTGGCGTCGCGGTTTTCTCCTGCAGGACAAAAGGACGCTCCCCATCCCTCCCCCACTCTCCTCCTCCCTTTTTTGGCCGCCACCATATAACCTCAGATTGCCCATATTGAACAGCCGTTAGGAAGTTTGAAATCACCCATCAGCCAGCTTGGAAACGCTTGTCATGCTTATGTGGGGAAACAACCATTGAGAACGTCTGATGTCTGCTGTTCGAGAGAAAATTGTCCCATGATCATGCCCGATAATAGCGTAACACAGACATTAGCGCCACTAACCCTCCCCGACCTGTTATGTAGCGCAAGTTGCCAACGACCAAAGTTCTGGATCGGCAAGGAATGTTAATGCATATGGGTGAAAAAATTGTTCAGTTTTCACGGCTCTCTTGTAGCTGAAAGTACATTGAAACGCTGTGATATTGTTGCTCATCACTGTGAACTGCTGGTGTTCAACGTTACAACTGCATGGTGTTGGTGGAGGAGACAATGCGACTGACTCTGTCTACGATCCATTCTGTGGGTGCGAAGTTTCCTGGCTGATGGGGGGGTATTCGTGCCCACTGCAGGGGTTTTCATTAGAGGTGAAGGACACGTAAAACCGGTTTTTCAGGGTGCGGAAAGACCGCCATAATCCCAGGCCCTCATCGGCCTCATCTTGCGACCCTATAAGATTCGGTGGAATGGGATGTGGGACGATGCAGGCGTCCAGTCCATTTACTTCATGGCCTGATAATATACACTGTTAGGAACACAATGAAATAATTGAATCGGCACAACTCGCCTGTTATTTAGAAGGTGATGGGAAGCTATTGGATGTCGGATTCCTTACGTGGCAATCGGGATTCCAACAATTGTTGCGTTTGGCCAGCAATATATTCTTCACAGCTGCTTTATGAAAATATAGTATTCGTAGTTTATTTTCAAATTTAGCTTATCCCACCTGAAGGGCCGTAATTTTTCAAATCTTCTTTATGCTGTAGCCTACATTGCTATACATACCTGATGGGCATACACTATACACTGTTCCTGCACAAATCTTTGCTTATGGAGCAGTAACTTTTCTGGATAATTTCAATCAAATCTGAACGCCTCTTGTTATCATTCGCACTGCATCAAGTGTAGCTAACGTGAACTTTCATACAAAAGCGTAATTTAAAAAAAATAGTCGATAAAACCCTGGCTAGGATTCCAGGAGATAAATTTTCATAATATTGATGGCAGAGAAAGGCTGACACAGTTTTGCAGATCAGAAAGGAAATCCTATATTCTGCGGCCTGAATGAATAGCTCTTTCAAACAAAAAAAAAATCAGGTAGATATACTTTGATGCACCACAGAAGTGTGAATACATCGGAAGTTTTTTTATTAACACACTCGTCTATTCATAAAAGTTCATCGAATGTTTCAATAGAGCAAAAATCGGAAATATTCCGAGAACTGCATTATTTCACTGCATTGTTCTATTACCCAAAGGTTTCTCACTCCATATGTGTGCAGGTGAGCCATGTTGGAGCAAGTACGAGCCACCCTTCCTCTTCAGCCCTTGCAACTTGATTCCCCTCCTTCCATCGTCTCCCCTTCAGTCCCCGACATCTGATCAATCCTCCTATCCTCCCATTTCCACTCTTCCTCTTCCTCGATGGCAGTCAGAGTGCAGCAGCAGCGACACTGCACCATTTCTATAGTTGATTGGTCCAGAGCTAAGCAAGGTAGACAGCAGAGTGGGCGAGCAGGATTTATGGCGTAAAGTTAGATGGGCCATCCACTTGGGCGGCAATTAGACGAGCATCCCAATCCTCGCCCGCCCCTCATTCCCTCCAGCTCCCCTCTCACAACCGCCTCCTCCCGACGCCATTACCGGGCAACGATCTACGGGAATAACTTTGCAGAGCTCTCTCTCTCTCCCCCATGCTCCATCCCCTCTTTTTTCTGCGTCGCCTCTCTCCCTCCCTCCTGAGACACAATGGGGCGGAACTTGGCGACGACGTGAGAAGTGTCCCGTTAGCCTCTTTTGCCATGCTGGGGGCATCCGCCAGCCCCCACTTGACGTCCTCCATGCCACCTCCCCCGCCACCTCTTTTTCTCCTTCCTTTTCCAAGCTTTGGGATTGCCCAGAAGCAGTCGGATGAAAGATGCCAGAGCCCCCTGGCCCCATTTATATGACCCTATTTGCAGAGGGTGTAGTGAAAGGACTAGGGTTGCCACCTTTGGACCATTTGATCCGGATGGCGAGCCTTGGACGCGGTGCACTAGCTGATATTGGAAGGGGGATAAAATATCTGGGGAGATATATTAGTTGGAGGATGGTGGATGCATCTGGTGGCTTGGGTGCTCACTGGAGTTGGGGAGGGTCGGATTTAATTGGTGATTAAAAATGGCCGTGTTGTGTGGCGTGGGATGTGGTATGCGGTTGGAAGAGGTACAAAAATGTGTGGACAATTTTAACTAGTGCAGATATTGCAAAAATAACATGTTAACCACATAGTCGTATACAGAAAAGGCTAGTCAGTTGACTCCCCAAGGTGGTCATTGGAGCATATCCAGAAGAAAATACTACAGTGTCTCAGATCTTGCACAAAAATTTTACCTCAGTTTACCTTTGCCAAAGGTTCACTTTAATACATCAAGGAGGAGAAAGTACGGCATCCTCTCGAGGGATTAAAGAGAAATTCAGGGTTATTAATATTACAGTTAGACAAGAGAGCGAGTCAAGTCGGTGTGATAATCCAAGCATATCATTGTGTTGCTTATGGAATTCTCCTTCTAGCTCTAAAAGCTCATATTCCTTCGTACAGTGTATGAATACCGCTATGCAGAATTCTACTTGAATAGAGTGGCTGCTAAATTATTTCGAAATAGGCAGTGATACTGTAATAATGATTACACCCTGATAACAACAGGCCTGCCTCCGAAATCACACATTAAAATACACTGTAACAAACACTCTACCAGCAGATTAGGCTTGGTGGCACCGCTCCATTTTTGTAAAAAAAAATCTAGTACAGTACGTGCATGAAGGAAGTTAGCGTTACACATGACCATTAGCAGATAACAGGCCTGTGCGTGTATGCATGTTTTGATTCTATATAATAATTGAACATGCGTGAGACTCCCAAAATAGCACTTGTAAGCGATGTTCCGGACCTAAATCTGCAACTAACCGATTGCAGTATCAGACACCCTTCCATCATTTAGTGTCCCGAATTGATCTGAAATAAAGGACAGAGTACCTTCACTTTAAAAAAAAATGTGCTCGTTGTTTGGAACGGGTCAGAGTTGGACAGGGCGGTGCTGTAATCATGAGGAGTAAATGGCGGAGCGGCGATTGCGGTGCTCACCATTCGCCACATGAGGCCTGGCTTAACGGTCTGTTTATCGGCTCTCCTAGTTGGTCTGTATTCATACCTTTTCACAACCGCCACTTGCATTTGATACTGGCAATACGAGCTGGCCGCCACCAAGTCCGGATTACAGTTTTAGCCCTTCATTGAATCTGGCGCTTAGATGTGTTGGAGAGTCAACCGAAAAATACTACTTGGCTGCCACACGTCATCGTTTGACCGATTTGCGTGCCACGCCATTTGTGAATGAGATTGTGTGCGCTGGGGATGATGAATGCACTCATATATGCACTGGCACACACACAAAAAATCACTGGGGGAAATCATAGGAAAAACGTGCTAAAAACACGCCATCATTTAGATTATTCTGCTTTTTAAATCTGATATACGCATGGAAAGCAACCTTTTACTATATTGATATGAGGTTATACCGACTGGCACGCTAGTTGGGATTTATACCGGATTTCTTAGGCCGAGGCAGGGTCGAAAATTGCTGCTTGGCTGTTTGAGATGTCGTGAATGGCAGGGGATGAATGTGGAGGACTTTGGGCATTCATGTTGTAGTGCTCTGGTTTAGAAAGTGAAAATCGAGATTTTCTAGACGAGGGGTTATGGGAGGTGGAAAGAGTTCACCCCAACACTGCATAGTCAGTTTACTCCCTAACGTAGTCAGTTAACTCGACAAGGTGGTCAGTGAGCATATCCAGTTTGACTACCCAAGGGGGTCAACGGACCACTCCATTTGTTGTGTGTGTAGTCTGGGAAAGAGCCTGATTAGCAAATGCCAAGTGCAATTATTGTAATTGACATTTTTAGCAAAATTAGCACGACTAATCAGTGTAATTTGAAAGGCTTACTGTAATAATGGGCTAACCCACTACGTATCCGTAATGGTGGAAATTGATAATATTCCTGAATCATTATCTTCAACCTGTATAGGTTAGCTCATTGTTGCAGTAAGTCATTATTTAATATTTAATAATTAATTGCATATCGATTACCAATTAGGAGTCATTTCAGTTACAAGATCGCCTCTAAAATTTTCATTTACCACACTTGACAATTTTTAGCAAAAGTGCCTCAATTTGTCACTCATAATCACTTGACAGCAACGAGAAAAAAAACATGACGTAATACCCCAAATGGCCAAGAGATGGCGAAAACAATCCCGCTATAAACGAATCGGGGGAGCCCCATCCGGAAATTCCAATATCCGCCATCCTAATCAAACCACCCTGTACCACGACTTATTCCACCCAACGTTTTAATCATTTCCTCCCCCAACTCCAGCTATTTCTCACTTCATATGATCTACCTGGAGTTCATATATGACCCAATAGATATAGACACCAGATCAATAGTGCTCGTGATTCGATTATATATATTTTTTCTAGTGCCCTTAACCGGAAAAACGTGTAGCATGTGTCTAAAAATCTACAGCGATATGGCCAAGCGTGACCAAAGCTGGTATAGAAATCAAAGGCCGCAATAGTGATGTTTATGGCCGCCTTTATCCCCGGAGTGATGTCCCGGCGGATAGCACAGCACGCTTTTTACTCCAGCTATTTGGGTGGGTGGCGGTAGGAGTCCGAATTTATCCGGGTAAGGGGGGGAAACCTGGCGAGTAATGGATTGCTGCCGGATTTCCCTGGACAATAGCTAATGGTCTGCCCAGACGAAAGGCCTACGAAACCACTTCTGGAGTCTGTAGTAATCTAACTGATTGTGCCGCATTTGTTAGGCCCAGAACCTCCAGCCGCTACGCTACTTTGGACCCGGCTTTTTTCGGCCACGAGTCAGTGAGCTTGTGTTTTTGGGCCGACCCACACGCCACAGTTTCGTGACGACTCGGAGGTACAACAGTGGCTTTCATCAACATTTCTCTGAGGGCATTTCCAATTACTTTGGCGGCGATAGGGAGCTGGAGGGATATGCACTGCTGTTTCTAGCAGCAGATTGATGGCGGCTCATTTGCTCTACGCCTTGCTATAACCATCCGACGCCCACTTTTCCAGACGGCTTCATTTTACCCACCGATTTGTCCCACGCACACACAAAAAAATATGGCCTCTGAGGATCATTTTTATAAACAATGGAGACGGAATTAGGGACCTACTTTTCCTCTAAGAGTATGGATTTGACAAAAAGGATCAGGTGGTGTGCGGTAGAATTTCTTTTATTTTTTTTTCCTGGTATAGGAGCAAGGCGATGTAACTTATTCTTGAGAAACGGTTAGACTGCCACCTGCAGTCAAGGGAGATTAATTAATTTCAGCTTTAAGGCTGAATATGGCACGACGTCCTCGATGTCGTGTAACAAATCTGTGGAGCGTGCTTCTAAAAACAACTGCAAGGACTTTTAAGAAGGACGTGCTTATATCAATACTAAGAGGAACCTCGTTATTATATAGGACACGTACAAAAAAAAAACACATCACACTTGTAGCATGGCCCCAATTAAGATAACACTTTACACGGAAACGGCACTCAAAGAATGTGAATGTGAACCTTGAATAATAAACGTGCATGTGGCAAGAGGAATGATTAGTATTCTTTACAAAGAGCATAAAATGGTGACATTGGAACCTCATCTTTTTGGTCGTGACTGTACGAGGAAAAGGAGATGATTGGTAGTCCACTTGAGAAGCAGTTAGACACGATTGGTTGTAAGTTCTTGGAGTCATTTTTCGACTGAACACTTTGACACTGTGACACATAATTTAGAGACCTATCTTTAGTGACAGACGACAACGACATCTGTTGAAATGGGATGGCTGTGGTACCTTTATGGAGAATCCGGGGCCCCATTTCGCTGACTTCCAGATCGTTTGTGTCACCAACGGTTGGTTCTTTGTTATTTCATTCCTACTATACACATTTTCTCTCCGAATTTCTCCCAGGAACCACACCAGTTCGGTTGGAGCTACCCTTTATTGCAAAGCCATACACCGTTTTGACACGACCGTTTAGAAATTTTCATCTGAAAATGGTATATTAAACACTGAAGCTGACTTTCTCTGTTAGCGTGAAATATTAGGGGTAAACTTATGAAATTATGAGTGGTATTGCACTTATTAAATCTCTGAGAACGTAAAAGGTTTAATAACATTTGAATATTTCTGGTTCATTAAAAAATACATATTAGGCCTATCCACCAAGTTGCTAGTAGTCGAACCAGCCTTCCAGTCACTACTAAAATTCAGCATTTAATAAAAAATTTAGCCAACCTTAAAATAGAAGCAGGTTACCTCCGCAACATTTCTTCTGTTCACCACGAAATGGTCAATCGGTCAGATCGACCATTAGGCTACCCACTATTTAATATTAATTTTAACTTAACTACTCTGTAGGCCTACGTGACTTTCATATTCCAATTGCAACTGTATATCGTCCGCGCTTCTCCCTTTCGCAAACTCTCTTCCGAATATTTCGGCGTGCAAAAAAATGGCAACAATTTGGTGTGGGTTGTGCAAGCGCATTCCCAACGCCTGGCTTAGGCCAAAGTGTGGAAATGACGTGTCATGTAGAGTGCGATGAAGCGAGGCGTCGCAATGTTTATTACGCTCACGTCAGGGCCCAATGAAATCCGGACTGTATGTTTCCATAGGTGTGATGGATTAGCTGGCATTTGAAGCCATACATCAATGTCCGGGGTGGAGCAGCACTCGGTACCATATGGTGTGGGCCATGTGTATGTGCATAATCACTATCGGCCTATCGCCCAAAGCTAGCAAGCTGCCCCCACAGTGATTAAAGACCACCCGGATGCCGAATGAAATTCCTCTAATTAGAGAATTATTAATGAGGTTTCATCTGCCCAATTCGCAAGTACTGTCCTTAAGAATGTGTGGCAAAACAGAATTCCACCGCATTGCACTTGCTACCAAAATCATCAATCACAGCCTCCAATTAAAGTTACATCGAAGCAAGGTTGAGGATTAAGGAGGGTGCACTAAATTATGGAGCCCACGCCAAGACGAAGGACCCTGTTTCATATTCTAGAGTAGGGGGGAAGGGGGGAAGGGTGGAGAGTGGGGAGGAAACACCCACCCTCCACCTCTATATCCACCCTCAACAGAGTCCCCGCTGTGTAACTTTCAAGACGTGAGCATCACTGTGTACATTTCATAAGCCAGAGAAAATTAACAGAGCCGCAGAGCCATGGACTTTAACCCCCTACCCCACCCCCTCTCCCTTACCCAAACCATCCCCCGCCAAAACCCTCCTCGGGAAATTATTCATTATCTTTAAACACCCGCGGTCCATTTGGGAATACGACCCACATTGCTTCAAGTCTCACTTTTGAGTGGTCCGCAGGCATGTCGGTCGGACATTGTGTCCAATTAGTGGACAGTGGGTAAGACTTGCCTTCAAAAGAACACGAATTTTTGACCCCAAAAAAATAATTGGGAGGGGTCTAAAAACATGGTCACAAGCAGGGAGGGGTTAGTAGGTTCAACATCATATCATCATCAGAGCCATAGAGTGTGCCACTTTGATACCCAAGTATGCATAATCTTATGCATAGTCATACCCTCATGCACCGCCACTTTGATCAAATCAAAAATCCAGTCCGGGTAATACCTCGCCAGTTGAAAAACTAAGAACTGCATGTTACAGTAATAAATCCGCCCTTAACCTGGCTATCGCGTTATAGACCGCCTATCTCTTTCGGCCTGGTAGCTTCCGAAAAAAAAACAACGGCGGGTTGTTTTGGCAGCGTTAAAGTCAATAATGGAAGTCCCCAGAGGCATTGCTGCAGTATTCTGTGGTATAGCTTAGGATTACCCCCTCCCCGTCTCTAGCCAACCTATGTGTTGGGCAAGAATCAATAACGTCAATTTTTTTCACCTCTCAAAAATGTACTTTTTCCCCGCAACTGCCAGGTAATTAGACACTAATTACACCGTATGACCTGCAGTGACAGGTATGGGTGGGGCATTGGATGCATTACCAAAGCAGTCGAGTGAGATGGCAAGGGGCTTGAGAGCTTAGGGAACGAGATGGAGATTGGCTAGAGTTATCCGAGAGAGGGGAGAGGCGGGGATAGAGGGAGGGAGGGAGGGAGGGAG
>KZ538117.1:81412-108266 GCA_000934665.2 Catajapyx aquilonaris
CCATCTTTTTTTTTTTACCAAGCAATAAACGTTGGGAAGTTGGAATAGCCTGGGAGATAATTATTTTGCAGGTCTATATAGACATGAGGAGACAATAAAAAAGGGAGGAAGAGAGGGACCCCTTTTTGTCCCTCGACCACCCCGATATAATGACCAACACGAGTCAGGGCAAATGGACAATTCCGGCCGTTGCTATGACGCAAATCTCAGCTGGCGTGGGCTGTTGTTGAGCTTGGTGATTTAAAGCAAGCCTCCGCTAGATGTCGCCAAAGTTCACACGTGTCATAATAATAATAATAATAATAATAATAATAATAATAATAATAATAATAATAATAATAATAATAATAATAATAATAAGCAGACTACTTCATGTGAAAACCTTTAGGATGGTACTCTCTGAAAGTGTTTCGCTTGAGTCCTTAGCCAGAGGAAATGGTCTCTTACTGAGCTGACCCATGTCCTGAGGTCAAAAGAATCAGCCTTGGGGCGAGGGGTTGTTGCTATCCAGAGGATTCGGATGTGGTCTGGTGATGAGAGGGCAGAACCTTGCAATTTATTGCCGATTTGGGGGATTTTCCTCTTGATAGGTGCAGACTTGCTGGTTTTGAAGGACTCTTTTATGCAGAGTGGTTGCTTGGTTGGTGTGAGACTCGGCGACCTGAACAAATAAGATTCATCTCTTCTTCTCGGGAATAGGTTGCTGGGTTGCCTGTCAGTTACGTGTAGCGTGTTGAGGACGTCATTGAATTTCCTGCCTTCGCGTGCTGAGTGGATAGGATCTTGGGATGCTTTCTTTGCCTATTTTTTTCCTTGAAAGAAATATATTGCTGCGGGAAAACGCTGTTCATGTCACCTGAAATATGTTTTATTTGGGCAACTTCGGGTGAGAAAGTACGACGGCGTCTCACTTATTTTGCAGTTTGCCTACTTTTCTGATTATCCCCGTCGCATGCTTTGAACATGGGTGTAAGATACACTTAGCGTAAAGTAGGAATTAAATATAAGATTAATGTAGTAATATTCATATAATAGATTTTTGCTATAGCCTCCTGAGACCCCTGGTACAGTATACTGTACCTTTGCTTTTGTTTTTTACGCGTTTGAGTTAGTCAGAAGGTTCTGGAAAAAAACAAAGGTACAGTATACTGTACCAGGGGTCTCAGGAGGATAAGGCTAATAATGTAGGCTGTACCAACTGCAAGAATGGCATATGTACTGTGCTACATACTCACTTGAATATGAATACTTTACACTCACATGGATGGATAAATTCTCTCGTGCTTTAAATAAATGGAAAGTAATATAAAAGGGCTAAAAGGGTTCCCTGAAACTCTTTTCGATTTGCTACAAGAAAAGAAGAAAAGTAGCGCCATATACAATCTACAATGGCTTCAGCGAGATAATGGCCGTTCATATGAGCTTATAAAATTTTCATTCTAGTTCATCAAAACTTGCTTTTAAAGTTACCCGCTAGCCCACTTAAGTATTCATGCAATATTTCACCCTCAGTCCGCACATAGAAGCCAGGCCCTCCTGCATAAGAAGTCATAAATATATGATGCGCGACGCTGTGGGGGTGACGAATTACTATTATTTGCCTAGAACCTATTTCAGACTGATAATTGCAGGAAGGAACATTTTGCAGCTGGAAGCATGGATAAGAATAATGTGTCAAAAAAGGAAAGAAAATTCGTGTATTAAATAATGAAGCATTGCGCAACCTACTTTATGCCTCACAATACTTTATGATGAGAAAGCTTAACTTAATTTGAGATTGAAAAGGGTGTATTATTTTGCACAACTAGGTTGCAACACACACTCCTGACAACAGGGCCTTGCACAGGGTGTTTCCCTTAAAAGTATAATAAAAGAAAAAAGTATATTACAACCTAGAATACTGCAGCACGTTATTATAATTTCCACTCAGAATTCTGTACGCCATAACAAGAGCCTTGAGCGACAGCCAAGCTATCCGGATAGAAAAAATCCTTAGATTTCAGGGTGATCCATCCTTAAGGTGTTGCGATTCCTGTAGCGAAAAATCGTGTTTCCCTTAATTCCCAAGATCCCATCCTCCCAGCGGGTAATTCCATTTTCATCCGACTATAAGATCCGGTTCGTTTCCCGCAAGAAAACTCTGTTGTAGTATCCTTCCTACGCCCAGCCTGAAATTGATCAGTGAGAGGAAGGCGATACTGTTCCAACTCTCTTTGCTGTTCCGGATGTTATTATTACCGTGGCGAATGACATTGTTTCCCTTTCTACCGGAAAAGAGAGAGAGAGAGAGAGAGCGAGAGAGAGAGAGAGAGAGAGAGAGAGAGAGAGAGAGAGAGAGAGAGATCTGTACGGAAACCTTTATCTTCGGAAGAAATCATGGCCACCGGCAAGTAGAAGAGACGCTTCTTTTGCTTGGCAAATTTTTGTAGCGGCTGCTGATCCTAGGAGATTTCCGTCCTCTTTCTGAGCGGTCCCTGAGGAGCAAGTTGTTTTTGTTGCCTAGTATTTGAGATTTTTTTTTCTTCCTCCTCATAAGCTCTAACGGTTATGGCTTTCAAGAGCACCGCTACCTTGATGAGAGGACTGCATGGTAGCGATAGTATCAGTTTTCGCATTGCTGGTTCCCAAATTGTTGTCAAAATGCCCATAGGCCATAGTATAATAAATTTGTGCAACCTTTCATGCCGTCTATTATATACGATGTAAGATAAGACACAATGTTCTGCATCTCTCCTGTAAGCATGCAACCATTGGTATCAGTTTCGTTCTCGACTATGATGTCACACGGTGGGTGAGTGGAGCGTGTTGTTCAAGTTATGCTTTGTGAATCGAGCCACTTGGCTGAAGATGGGGCACAAAGCCAGTGGTAAATTTGATACAGAGGCACAGTTGGAACTGCTTTCAGCAGAAACCTCTGGGGTTCTTCAATAACTCGAGATGCGACTAATCATATTGTTTCATTACCTCTGTTCTGAGACGATTCTGGGTAATGACTTTTCTGCATGGCTTTGCCCACATGCAGGGTCAAATACCTGGCTAGTACAGCCAAATCCTCTCCAGTAGTGGTTGACCACGATTATTCTGGCTGAGCAGCTCTCTAGGAGTTCCAGTATATTTTAAAATTTAATTGTGCAGTTAAGATACGGATTAGCGCAGTGAAGATAAGCGAGTGTTTATGCAGAGAGGAAATTCGGTCCGTGAATTTAATCAACAACCTAGGCGTTATCACTCACGAACATATGGGTCACTGGACAACACGAATATTTAGAGTGGAAAAAGATTTTGAACTCTACTGTACTCGGGTGTGAGTCTAATTCAGGAAATAATATTGCGCCCGTCTTAAGACAGAGACGTAATTATCCGGCCCGTTCTGTTTCCAGGGAAATACTTCTCGCAAATGGGATTATTCTGCACCCACAAACAGGAGCTTTGATCAAAGTTTTCATCGGGCCATGTTGCGACATTTTTGAAAGGGCATAAAGCCTTCCTCGTTTGTAATTTCGAAGCTCTATTGGAGCAATTAGGGATTGGAATTAGAAAGACCATTAGAAAGAGGTGTAATATTACTTCCTAATGAAAATCCTCCATGATCAGATCAGTAGTTGTCTCTCTGTTGCCACTTTGTTGGGGGTCCTTCCATTTTGGGCTCTTGTATTCTGTCAGTCTTTTCATCTGAGTCAGTAGGATTGTTTTGAATCTTTTTCCTTCACTGCGTCTGTACAAGTCGTTGCTGCACAGTTTCTCTGTGTGTCCTTTTGCCGTCATCCCACCCGACTCTCGGTGAGGTATTTATAATCATTTGGTTTTTTTTTTGCTGAAGCCGATGTTCCAACTAAGACCGTATTTCCAGCCCACGCCTAGTATTGTGACATACTTGGCCATGAAGTGGGCTAAATTCGACTGGGATTGTGCAACCTACTGCGTGATATCCATTTGGAGGACTTAGGGGATTGTTTGCTCATTTCTCTTGCGTCAAGTGTTCCGGGACCGCAGAACGTGGATTAGAGAATGAAACCAGTTATTGAGTGTACCTGTCTATCAAGAGTATGACCAACTTTGTAGTTCCTAGATGCGTAGTATGTCAGTGCAGATAATTTTCTGTGCCTATTATAAAAAAGTTTGTTTGTCCAGGTTTGGACCATAGCAACTGGCCTTTAGTAATACAATTTAATTTGTGATATTGCGAGACATTTATTTATTTTTATACCCATAAGGTTGGTATACCTTTTTAGGGGGATATTACAAGAAATGAATGGAGAAAATTCACAAAGTATATTTATTCCCTTGCTATTCTCCTCCACCAATAACAGGGCACAAAATCCTGAAATGCATTCCGTCGAATGCATCTCAGATCGAAGAAACTGTGTAAGTTAAGAATTGAATTTGACGATGGAGGTGCGTCACGTTGTCGCCCTGACTTTTACTCTGAAAGGAAGCTGAAAAAAGGAAATCCGATTTCATAGTTTTCTATTTTCAACGCGTCTGTAACACACACCTGTGTCAGAGTGCCGCCTTTGACTCACTTGAATATGCTGATTCAGGAAAAGAGAGTGTCTGCCGGTGTTTCACCATCCATTTGCATCCTAAATGGAGGCTGGATTTTTGAACCTCCTTCGCTTATTGCCATTCTCGCTAATATTATTTTGTACTCCATATATTTTCCTAATAGCATGAAAAAGTTGCCAGCTTTACCTGAGGCAATCATGATTTTTCGTGTGCTCAGCCGGCAGCTCCTCTCTCTTTTTTTTGCTACTTAATGTAACACACTGGGACTAAAGAAAGGAGATTGGAATTGAAGACAGAAGTACAAGTAAAACAACCTAAACTTCCCACAAAAGATATTAAGCCTGCGGGTCGGTTCTCTTTTTTGTGTACTGAAAGGAGGAAGAAAAATTAGAAGCAAGGTTCCTTTGTAAGTACACGAGAGGTAAAGAACAATAGTTGGCTTTACATAAAGCAAACACTGCTCTAGTCTACATCTAACCAATCTCAGAAATTAGGCGAGTCGCTATACTTAAATCAGCGCTAAGTAACTTGCTCATTTGTTTTGCATTGTAAGAACAGTACCGCTCTTAAACTGATTCCCTTTTATTCTTATTGTTGATTTTGTGATAGGCACAGCAGTTGAACTATTTTTAACACAGATCTAAGAAAGACGAGACCACACAAATCGCTCAAAGGTTACAGACGGCTTGTGCAGAAAGGCCAAAAGAGCACACTAGAACGTGCTCAATCGCCGATCGTGCTCCCATTCGTTTCAGAAAGATTAGAGTTGAGGGTTCTACTAAGTGGAAAACACAAGGAACCATTTTTATATATTTCAAAATAAATGCGGAGTTGTTAAAAAATGTGATTTTACAAAATTTAATATATTATTTTTCCAGATGTTCTAGGCGTTCTGTAGTTCTGCTTCTGTAATGCATGATCATGCTTGCTGCCTCGTGAGTAGGACAGTGTTGTGGCTCTGAGGTACAGGATGATAAGTGAGCGCCAACGACCTATAACCAGCTGATTTGCACCGCTGTGGGTTTGCCATTTATCCTGGTAATCCTGAAAAACGAGTGAACTTTGTAATTTGTCTTGGTTGAACCGGCTGCGGGAGTTTGTTATCGGAATAAATATAATCTCTACAGCAGGTACCGGCACATAGCAGTGAGACTGTACTCTGCACCATTCTGCTAAGCCTGCAGCAAGCCTGTAAGTGCGATGATAAACTACAGTCCAATTTTCATTTCAAAATATTGATCATCTATGAAGCGTACCGGCGCGGATCAGTGACAGTGTCCTGTATTCTCGTCCTTTTCGCGTTGCAATCTGCAGTAAAACGGAGCCTGGCGCCTTGGGACAAGCCCGCCAAAGAATAATATAGTACCTTCATAACACAAGCCCAGCTCACCTTATCTTGTGTCACCCGTAAGCATGAAAAGTGTTGGCAATAACATTTCCCGTGTATCGAACGGGTCCGGACAGCAATACTTGGTCGGATTGGAAACGAGTGGAGAAGTGACAAGTAAGGACGCATTGTCAGAAGCCCCCGAAGAAAGTACGGGAGTCAAAACGGCACCAGACAAACATATTCTCATCTCCATGAGAGGCAAATGGGATTCCTAAAGCCATTTTCCAGGCGCCTTGAACCTCGTAAAGACTCTCGAAGGCGATATAACTTCATAAAGACATGGGGCCATGGACTGGAGAATTGAAGAAGAGATTGCGCACACCCACTTGAAGGATTTTGGATCGAATGGTATTGAGAGCGAGAGTACAAAAGTGAGTCCAGGGACCTGGTGAAGGGTCGACAGGAGATGGTGGAGAGGGGGGGGGGGGTGTGAAGAAAGCGCCCTCTGGAAATGGGAGCGGAAATATGGGTGAGGCCAGGCCGGGAAAGGTGATAATCGAGGAGGTGAGGCTGCAAAAAGGAAGCTTTTCTACGATGGAATAGTCGAGTCCATATCGGAACAAAACATTCCTGGGTCAATATGGGCATCCAGCCAGTGACCAGTCTCACTCGTTCCAACAAAGGGTGTCAAATCAACGGCCATATTGGATCCGAGAATCATGGGTGTAGTTAATCAGAATTAGTGCTGGGCTTGGCGTCGGGAAGTGAAGGTTCTATAGCGGCGTGTATACTGCATTTTCAGAGGGCTATGAAAAGGGTTCAACTCTTGCTAGAAACTGTAAAAGCGATCGTTGCGGCCAAGGCGGAGTAAAATATGATTCACATATTATCACTAGGGTGAAGTACGCAACATTTCATTTTGGACCATGTATAGGGTGGTTTGTAAGGGGTCTTCAACCTCGGAGGGAAGTCGATCCAACTTTTCTTGCTGCATCCAACACATTTTGAATGAAGAAAATTAAACTCTTTTTAACGTACTTTATAATGTGTTCCTTGGCCATTGGTATCCTCCAGTTCTCAGTCGAAAATGTTCCTGCGCCACTGAAATGCAAGACACAAATAACTCGGTCGGATTTGTTGCTCGGCTGTGCGGAAGGGTATGTGGGTAGGCCCTCTCTCTCCCTTCTGCCTGTTGTCCTCCCAAAAGTTCAGTCAAGAAATTCTTCTACCCCTAGTCACTGCTGCCATTTGGCTCCACTTGCGCTAGATTTCTTTTACTTTTCCCTCTTCCTTTTCTTTTCAATCCGCTCCCTCCACCCCTCAGCTCCACCCCTCTTTCTCTGCCATTTCTTTCGGAGCTGGCAAGGCTTTCTTGCTCTTGGCCCCCGAGGAAATTTCTTCATCTGCCAAAAGCCAGTGCCAACGTCATTTCCATCAAAATCTTACAGACTTTGCCGTGAGTTATCCTTGAACAATAAAATGTATTTGCCCTTTAGTCACAGTATCAAGAGGTTGAGGAACTTGGAATGCCAACTGTGGGTAACAATGTAAAGAATGCTATTATCCTTGATGGGATCGAGCAGGTCATGTTGTGTGGAACTTACATGCTTGTTCATGACCCTGTTTTTGACTAGTATGAAGCTGACATGGGTATGAGAGGAGCCATCATCTGCATGTGACAAACTCTTTAAGAAACTGCTGTTACATTCCGAATGTATGAAGGAAAAGTTGGGCCTCAAGTCGTACGATCTTGCGGAGATCTCTATAGTAGATTTACAACTACGTCAGAACTAAACTTGGCACTGCCTTGTTTTCTCCGACTTTTGGAAACCTGCGGACCTCTTGTGTGGCGTACTAGAAATAATGCGATGAATATCCGACAGGAAGTAGCCACATAAGCCACGTGGTGATTCATGACATCACGACTCATTTGCGCATTTTATCAAATAATTCTGGCACACATTCCCCCCCAGCAAACGAGCTATGGGCTATTAGACAATCAATGCCCTCCGCCTTCCCTGAGGATTAAACTTGTCAATATTTTTGCCTGCGAAAAGCTCAGCATGCAATCGCGAATGTGGAACTGAGTCATGTAGAGTTTTATCAGGAATATGCACTTGTTAGGGGAATAATGAGTAGCGTTATGTTTATGGTGATCAAATTGTTTTCCTGCAGTTTCTAGATGCGTCAATTTCAATTTTGTGACTGTAGACGGTGGTATGTTGCCTGATTTGACATGTTAAACAACATGGTGGGTGAATATCGAGATATACCAGTGGAAATGCGCATGCGTGACTGGACGGAGTGATCCATCCACTGTTGCTAGTGTACCATCCTAGCATCTTAGTAGGTGCTCACAACTGTCATGTTTTGTCAACATGATTTTGCTATTTCATCCTAGTTCGTACTTGAAAACTTCAAGATTCGCAGATTATTTGCGTAAAAGTTAGTCTTACAATACCATTTTTTATGCAGTCAAATTGGAAATGGAATTTGCTTTAAGAAGACGTATTGATTGCACGAAGTTATGATTTGACGAGTCGCTTCACTCATCTTCAACTGAAAATTCTTTAAAGGTATGGTTCCGAAAGTTGGACCTTAAACATTAGACAAATCACTGATTCCGATTATGTGGCCAACTCTGCTCATTTCGCAATTTCTCCACCAGTCACGCCACATGTATTACAATCATGGCCGCCAACTTTAAAAATATCGCCCCTTTGACTTTAAACTTTGCCCTTAAGTTTGTTACTAAAACTGACCACGTATTCGGAATCAGTAATTTTTGTCTATTTTTTTAAAACTTTCCGAACTACCATGCCTTTAAAAAGCCATCCTCGGAGGGCGCATTTTGGTCTCAATTTACGCAGGCTTGACACGGTACTTCTCTTTCGTGAGGAAGGGACGAGGGGAAGGGGTTGGCAACAGATTTACACCGCAGGATATATTTAGGATTTAGGCATTATTAATGGGTAGGCCAACTTTCTTGGTTCTCGTCGCATGTCGTCACAATTGTACTTATTGTTTTGATTTACTGCCTGTTTTAAAAGTTGCATTTATGCTGAGAAAACTTGAACATTTACCCTCTACATACTGTCTTGGTCATACAGCATGCGCATGTTTTTGTATACTGTGTAATAATTATTATCTGCTGCGTTTCTTACTTATAAAAATTATATGGAGTAATTTTTTAAATACAAATATAGATATTTCATATAAAGATATTTTTGTATTTCCACGCTATATCCTGCAGTTCTGGGTTTTTACAGCACACAGTAGGATACAGCAGAATGGACGTACCAATATCTGTGACCTGTCGATACTTTTGTCTACTGGACAGTTCAATAGACCCAAGTAACTTTTGTTACAGTCTGTAGTTACAGTTTAAACAGTAAGACTGGTTTTTGTAACTAAAATACAGTGCCTAACATAAAACGAAGCCACAAAAAATATGCAAATTTCACTCCATTGCCATTGCTACGAATTTTATTATTCGCTTTGTAGTGGTTCGTCATTAGTATGTTACATTTTATACATATTTCACAACGTATGTCCCCTTGTTCTAGATGCAAATAAATACGGAGGCCTCGACGTGTGCCCCAGGGTGATCATTAGGGGTAGTTTTTAACGGGGAAGGTTTTTAGCACATTGGACTTGACCTCCGAGGTCATCCTTAGCCGCAGGAGGCGAAAGGGCAGAAAAGCAGGAACCCCGGATGTAGCGTCGATACATCGATTCATTCAAAGTATATCATAACCCGAGCAACGCCGCGCCGGGTATCCTGCTAGTTTGCTCTTAAAAATCTGACACACACATGCTAATTAGTTTAAAAACGCTAAGAAACTGCACTAATTACGTTTAACACTCATTCATTAACGTATGAAGTGCATGTCAAATGTCAGAAAAAACAGTGGCTTGTTGCGGTTGTCCCCGACGCGTAGCCCACACTAGACGTAATGTTCTGTGACGGAACTTGCATGGAGGTTGGGGGTTGCTCCTCTCTTCCAACCATCTGAAAGGGCCTCTTGGCAGCGGGTCAAGACGAGAAGCTCTTGAAGGCTAGGGCCAATTTCATATCAGCGTCTCTTGCGGAAGGGGAAGAAGACACCATTTTCACAAATTGGCTGAAAACCCTCTCTCGGAAAGATTGAACTGGGTCCATTTAGCAAAGCAGGAGCAAGTTCGCCAAGGAGGGTAATGCGCACTTGCCTAGGAAACAGGAAGGAAATGTGAGAGTGTGGTCGAGAGGAGGGTCTAACGGTTACGTCCGCTTCAGATTGTCCGAGATAAGGACAACCTTGGCGGGAATTAGGATCTTTTCATGTAAGTTGACTCCTGGGTATCAGAATGTAGTATATTGTATGGTGCGAGGACTTAATTTATGATGATAATTACACATGCTTGATCCACCAGTCTTATTTTTGCGCTCACAAGAATAGAGGGTGTTATAAATAAACTGCATTAGGTTGGAATTGGCGCGTGGTTTCAACTCACGCCTACGACATTAGGGCTCGTTTTATCTTTCTACCCAAAGCCGGGGGTCCGAAGGATAAAACTTGCCCTTATCTCGTTGGACGGACTAATCGATCAGTTGGAACCAAGCGGCAATTTCAACCTTGCGGCGCTTCTTGGACATCATGAATAATACGATTTCCCATGCATGGGGCATCTACCTTCTCTGCACTGCCAGGTGATTACTAGGTTAGTACCAGTGCATATTATAAATGGCGGATGACCCACCTAACCGCTTGAGGCTCCGTCGTCAGTCCCACCACTGGACGTAACATTACTTGAGGGGCTCCCAACAAGAGTGCTTCAAGTGACAAAAATAATTTAAAAAGTTATATAAAGGGTGTTTCAACTTTTTTGTCCGGACATTTATCGTAAAATTGCACGTAGCTGCTACTTTGTAAGCAGTGACTTGCAAACGGTGATTTTTTTCGGAGGAACGGGGAATATTCCCTGCGAATCGTAGGTTGGAGTGGCATACGTGCTGCCCGCTGAAAATTGAGGGTCAAGCCTGGAAAAAACTTTGCCCGACCCCCATTCCTCCGACAAATCACCAGTTGCAAGTCACTGCTTACAAAGTAGCAGCTACGTGCAATTTTCCGATAACTGTTCGGACAAAAAAGTTGAAACACCCTGTATATACCATCTTTCACGTGCAATACTGGTTGTTGTGCAGAAAAATTCATGGACGACTTGAACCGCAAAGATTCATATTTGATCACATATGACTTCAGTGTATGTCATTCACTTTAAGTCCCATTTTCTCGGAAACAGCATTTTGTGACTTGAACCACCACTCTTGTTGGGAGCCCCTCATTTTGTTCCTAAACCTGCTTTGCTGATCTCTCCGGTGAGGTGAGTGAGCCACATTCTGTTACATATTCACGTGGGCGGTTGCGTCAACCGTGAAGATATACGTGCGACCTTCAAGATTTACTCTCATTACTCTTTGCACGGCAGAATCGGGCCGACTACACAGCTAAACCCCCGGGCGCAAAACAGCAGCGCCCTCAATCCATCCCCAAAAAAGTCAAACAAGAAGTAGGTGTCACCACAGCTAGGCCGGTGTCGCATAAATACCTCTCACCTTTACCTGTGGACAGTTATTAAAATAACCCCCGCCACTAAAACCACACATGAGTAGCCTGTAAGGCTGGGCTGTTTTCCAAGAATGCGGCATGCCCCAGTCCCCTAAGCCCATGACTGAAGGAAACATTCGTGGAGTTCCCGCATTCTGGCATGTGACCAATCTGAACTTAATCACACCATCGCTATTTTTTTTTGTCCTATGCGGCAAATTCTGCTCAGCGACCCACCTTTTATTAGCACGCCTACAGGCACATTTTTTGTGTGCTAGGAGAATTATTTTGCCCTTTGCACACTTGACATGTGTAAAGTAGTTTGGCAAATGCAAGCTACGCCGCAATACTTAGAAGTGAAGGGTAAAAAGTGCTGGGTTGTACAGGACTGAGTGGTTCAGCCATTACTGATGGGCCTCAGTTCGATTCCCAGCCAGGACTTGTAGCAAAAAATTTTTTTGGCCTGAGTACAGCTCCCTCAATTGATGTAAACGTGTAATTAATAACGACTGAACTGGGAAATTGCGACTGATCAACTAATTATACGCCACTCTGCGTTAATATAATTATGAACACTGCATTACAGCACTACATTTGGCTACAATATGTGCTGTTGGAAATATATTGTTTTGGCCACCCTGCGAAAATCGAGCGTTTCCTTCATGTACATGAACTTGCAGTGCGGTTGATTGAACTATTGTACAAAAGCCTTTGTCTTCCGGCAGTAAGTTAAATGCATGCCTCTAGCGCTTGAACCTCCGGCTCCCACACAAAGGTACAATAAATCATTTTTCCCGTAATGCTTGCGTACAAAGGGAAGAAAAATATTCAACTTACAGCGTGATTCTAGAGACAACTAATCTTAGTAATAAAATATCACTAATTTTCTAATCCATCGCTTGCAAAGCTTGATCACTGTAGGAAACAAGAAATTCAAGGGTTTCTCCCGTAATTGGCCCTCAAAATTATTGCAACGATAACCTCTGGATACATATACATTAACGTAATGACCCTAGTTGACTCAGCAAATAATTATTAGAAATGACCACAAGCTCGCATATAAATATCAGGCTTTGTAGCGTCTTAACTCAGCTACAACTGCTAGGGGGCAACAGTACGGGCCTGAAACTAATTGGTCTCCATATGACATCCCGTCGCGACAATGGGAGAGGGACCATGTACACCTATGTAAGAAGTTATGAAAATATCCATCCGGGAATAGGACCCCCGGTTGGAGCAATGGCGCCTGGGAAAATGATGAATCCCGGCACTCTCCCCAAGTGCTTGGGGTGGAGCACACACAGGGGGATAATTTCCATAGCAAATGATGTTTCATAGTAATCGCGTTAGATTTGCACCAGCTTTCATCTCTCCTCTGAGTAAGCGAGCATTTGCTTGGGAAAGCCTAGTCCTGGCAGCATTTGGCCGCCTTTCTACGCGCTTCCTACCCCCTCACTCTCTCCCCAGCCCCCCACCCCACCTCTCACGCTCAATAGCCTCCTCTAGCTGCACTAAGCCTATGCAAATACACCCAGAAACGGGCACCATTATAGCAACAGTGCAATTTTGCCACAGGCCCTACCTGGAGCTAAATCTCTTTTTTTTTACACTAATTTTCTCTCTGGCTCCCCCTCTCGCTTCATTTCTCCTGGAAATAATCTGGACTAATATTTAGGCGAGCACCGACTGCATGCGTGTTGAGATTGTGTCAATATTGTCGCGACACTTATGATATCCAGCCCTTCATACACAGCAAGGGAGATCTTGGCGGATTTCCTCTAAGAGAATGATTTCCGACAAACATTTTTTGGCGTGTTACGAACACCTTTTTGGCATTGTTGCACATTTTTTTCATAATGGGTTCATTTCCATATGTTGAACCGTTGTGACGCACTAGGATCGCACTAACGCTAAAAATATAGGAGAGTCGAACTCGCCAAGTTTTGGCGGGAAAGACGGTTGAGAAGATGGCGGCACTTGGCGAATCGACGGTTGAGATATTGTGACAAAGTGTCACCTCAATTGTGGGTCATGTGACATTTCATTCTCTGACGTAGTTATGCGATGCTAATCGAACAGGACGGTACATTAGCAGGTATGGTTACCTTCAGGATGTTGTTCACATGAGCACCTACTATCACACAGTTGCGTTTATTCAAATGCAAAATTGTTGAAAAATGTTTAACGTGTACCTACATAACGAGACTGAGAGTGCAGGCATGGAGTAATTGCACTCATCAACTGCTTCGTCCTTTTTCCACCATGGTTACAAGGGAAAGGTGTTTTCGACTGACATGCTAACAGTGCGAAATTGCAGGCCGTTTGTGATGTGTGCCACTGCCGGCAAACTAATTGTTATTTGACGTAATTAGCGCCCTGTGACTGCAGAACCGATGAATATTGGCGCCAGAAACACAAACAGTTTTAAAATCGCAGAGGGAAAAATCATAATCAGTTACCTGGGTTATCCAATTCTCCAAATTCCAGCAGCACAAAAGTAATAAATGACTGTACAAACAAGTTGATAAATCCATGAATACAGTCAACATCGGAATTTGACAATACCGTACATTATATCCAACCACCCTGCAACCACAACCCAATATGTAATATACTACCCTATCTATCATTCAATAGAATCCCCGTTGACTGCAGAGATGTGCATGCAAAGAGGTGCAAGAGTGATTTGGTTACCCTGAAAAAGTGGCGTGCAAATCCCGGGAATGCCAGCGAAGAGTATTGTGGGTCCAATTAAGGTTTTTGGCGAACGGGTGGTGCATGGTGGAGGGGGGGGGGTGGGTAGCTGGCATGGGGGAGAGAGGGTGCTACTGGGTGGAATGGAGCCCAAGCCCTTGGCATTGATCAGAGGAAATGAGGTGCAGAGCGCTTCAACCCAGGTGCAAATGGCTCTCTTTTTTAGCACCTCGTTTCTCAAGAGGAGACTAGGTTTAGCATTGGACAGGGTGTTATCGGCTTTCATTAGTTCGACTTTGGCTTCAGATTCATTTGAATTGGTTTTAATTATTGAGGGAGTGGGGTGCTCATAGTAGGGTGAATAGGGGGATTATCATGTTCATTTTTTAAAGGATAGGGTGCGTTACTCTTGACCTCTGGATTAATCTTATGGAAGGGGGCCTTGGCCTTGGAGGCTATAGCTTTCTATTGATTGTAAGAAACCAATGGTTACAGAAAGAATCGAGTGTCCTGGGTGCAATAGTCTGCGTCGCTATATATTTACGTTGATCCTTGACATTTATCGGGTCTGAATTATATGGTATTATTGGGGGCCTTAACATGCCGGCACCACGTGTCACACTGCACAAATTTTTGGCGATTTTATTCTCAATTGTAAGGAGGGAAATATGAAAGTGGTGTCACATTTTACATGCCAATTAATCCATATATGCTATAGATGAAAACATGCCTATATGACTGACCCTGAAGTCAGCGGAAACTTTTTATTTGTCCGGATGCAGTGAATTTCTCTGGCATATAACCTGATCAATACGGAAAATTTCAGCGGAACAAAGCGACTCCACTATAGGGTTTCTCTGTATAACCAAACTCCGTTCGACCAACCATTTGCAATCGTCAAAGTGAATGTAACAGAAACTCCCTGAAGATCTCCAACTATACCGTGCCAGAAACTTGGGAGCCAGTACTGTATACATGCTGTGAAATGACCACCGAAACGTGCCTGGATGCATAATTACAAGCTGCCAAATCCTGTTTTACTTACCACTATCCTCCAGCATTGAGGAAAGCCACAGGAAACTAGGCATTATTTTGGTATGATTCCACCATCCACTTTGCATGCAACTCCTCCGAATGTCTAGTCTTGCTCCGGGCTGTCCGGGGGATTTGCGTGCGAAGCCTCTTACTGACTACAAGATGACAACAAGTTGCGTGTAAACGGTATGGTTGCACCGCCTTTACAGTTTGCTGGACTCTAGAAATGTCCATCACCTTTCCACCCTTTCAACTGACGAACTATGATTACCTGAATCACTTGCACAGTGAGAGCTAATAGACACTGATAAACCGTGTAATTATACCCTTTAAAAAAATATCCTTTTGACCCTGCCGCCATATGATACTCTGTGACTCAGTATGACACTTGCGGGAGCAACACTGTAATTGATCGTATTGATAGCCAGCAAGTGGAAGTTTGTCGGCAAAGAGAAAATGGTAGTCGATATGTCAATTTGGAGAAGTGGTGGAATCACTCGAGTCTGCAATTCAGTATATGGCCTCCATTGACTCCCACATTTTTACTTTTTGGCAAGCGAAGACTCGAGTGTCCAGTCTCTATGGATCTCTGTGTGTCGCTATTTCAACTTTGATCCCTAACATGTTATATGTCTGGGGTCAGAATGAGTCATTTGATATAGTCCGATAAAGAACATGGTTTTAATCCTACAACTCACTGTGAACCAAATGAGATATCTTGAAACAAACAAGTCCTCAGAACAAGGACGAATAATCGTAGCAAATATTTTGAGATATTATGGATATCCGGTATGCCACGTATAAGCAATTGCACTGCATTATGCAGTTCGACCCAGATTCACCGTGCATCCTTTGTTGCAATATTCCGCGTGTTTCATAATTGAGCTCACATCAGTTGAAACCATAGATACTGATCTCTAATATACCTAGATCGGGATAGCTATAGTATCGATCGTGGTATCAGGGCACTAGTGGTAACAGACGAATAGATTACGCGGGAAAGGTTAGCAGCATATGCGGCTGATTGAAGGCAAATTTAACTCTTTCATTACATGTAAGCGAAGTTATTTCGGACTCCGGATACACCATGAAAAAGCTAGAATAATTGCAATACTATGCAATTTGCAAATGAAAATTACAGTATAAGATTTTTTTGGCGCTCACTTGTAATCAACCCATTGGGCCAAAGTGGGTGAAAATAGCTGTAGTGTTAGCACTAGCCATTGACTATGGGTGGTCCAAGGCACAACCCCGTGTCCGACGCCATTTGCCCCAGGGGTGGCTCGGGGTGAATCCCCCGCAATTTTCCCCATGGAAAAACGCCAAGCCAGATGCTCCAGCCCAATTTCGTTACCTTTGACCTATTCCACTGCCTGATGCTGGAAATTTTTGTTTTTGGTGCTTCGTCACTACCGGGGCCATGTCACAGGGGCGCATCTCGACCCCTTTCTCTCCCTTTTATTAGTCCTGGTCCTAGTTATAGTTATAAATTAGTTTGAGGCCCACGGTCAACTGGTGCACTGAATTAATACTTCAATACTTAAATCAAACTTCATTATGTTTTAACATTAATTTATATTTACCGTTATTTTTGTTTTCCCTCGTGTGTAGCCCTGCATGGAGGCTTTGAATTATCAATGCCTTTGTTTCACTTTTTGCTCCGCGCGGTTATAAAGTGGTTTATTGCGAGGGACATTTCAAAAAAGTGTGATTACTGTTCATGCAGTACTGAAATTGGCCCGCGATCCTCAGTAATCCGGATTTGTTATGAGGCTCCATTACAATTGTATACAGTAGCATTGCGATATGGAAGAAAATACGTTGGTGTGACCTACAGTATACGTATCTAACAGTAGTTATCAAAATTTAACATTTATTTCAATAATTACATTGCGTTTATATAACGAAACGGTATACTGTAAGCATAATACATTGTTATTTCCTGGGGTTTAAAATTTGTACAGAACTATTGTGATATCCACCTTACTGCTGTAAACTTGTGTATTTTTTTCCTTGGTCCCTCTGCGTGTTCTCTACCATATTGTGTAACATTACCGTCATGTGGTCTCCGTTCTCTCGTGCCGTTGCATCCCTTCTTTTGTCCTTTCTACTCTTAAATACTGTTTTCCTTGCTGTTATTGCCCTGATGCTTGCTTTAGTCTCAAAAGGCCCGAGTTCATTATCGCGTCATCATCACGTTTACTTCCCGCAAGGGATTTTCATGAGAAGCGGAGGAGAGGCACAATAACTCATTTTCAAGCAAAAAAGTATCAGTTGCAGCATGAAGTAAGATAAAAAGCTAAAATGCAATGGAGGGCATTGTGCCTGCTAATTTTTGGGATTCATATAAAATTTCAAAAGTTAGTTACTCATTATTCTCGGAGTCACACTATTACAAAGGCTTTTTTGTAGTGCCAGCAAAGTTTTTCAGGTGTATTAAGAGACTACTTTTTAATAGAAACAATTTCGTGTCAGGTACAATGTTTTTCGACTGCCATTTGCGTTGTCTTTGCACTTCTTTGTCTTAGTTTCATTCATTAAAGCGCAACAAGCAGTTAGTTGTGCAGCTTCTGGCAAAGCGTGTACAGTCAATTTGGAACAGTGACACTTGTAAACAAGCCAACAATGTTGATTCCACACTTTATTTCCAGAACGCGTGTGTGTCCATATCTCGCCCATCTCAACCTCACCTCTCTTTCACTCCGCTTTATTAACATTCCATGTCATGTTGCCATACTCGGTTGACTTACCTTCTGTTCAAACTGCTTCAACAATTTTTGGACGCTGATGACACCATTTCACATGATATTTTGTTGGACACTTCAAAATATTTTTTTGTATACTACTAAGAATAATTGCAACGACTTTTGGGTGCCGCAAGCGGCAAGGGGTGGCGGTTGACTTTTCCAAAACCGTTAGTCGCTACAACCGATCCTACTGGCTGCAGCCAAGAATTACCGCCTGCCATTGGCTCATTAGCAGGGTTGGCTTCTACTGCAAACTAGGTAATCCCCAAATGAAAATGGGAACTGGACGCGGTGTGAAATGTGCCTTTGAAACCCATGTACCCTCCTGAGCAAAAAAAGATTGACGCAACACAGAATCCAAGTAACAGCCCAAAATTGGGCACGTTGAACAATCAGGGTAATCGCTCGTACTTTGTTGTTAATTCTCTCTGCCGTCAGTATGCGCCTACTTTTTGCTGATGACGGTACAACCCCAGAACCTATATACCAACATCAGCCTAATCGATCCTAAATTGCGTCCGGTTTCATGTAGCCGAGTGAAAGCCCGCTACTTTTTTTTCCCCTCTCTCCCTATCGGATTAGACCATTGGAGAGTCATGCCGTTAATTATACAACATTCGCACCCATATTACATGTTAATTATTGTCTTCTTGCAGGCATCTCGATGCACAAGGGATACGCCTTTGTTCAATTCACCAACCCATTCGACGCCCGCAGCGCTTGCTTGGGCGAAGATGGTCGCACCGTGTTGGGACAAACCCTGGGTAAGTCCGTTTTGTCCTAAAAGATGGCACTTTTTTTTGTAAATGGATGAGGAACGTTTCCTAAGTTGGCTAAGCAACTGTGCGGACATGTTATAGCGTTGGGATATTTTTTTTGCAATATTTTTCTCCGCACACTTCCACCAGTTTATATAAACTGCGCACCTGGGAGCAGCTGTCACCCACAGGCAACGGTTTATGTAACAGTTTGGAATTCATTAGCACGCTGAATATTTATTTGAACATGTATTAGGCAGTTAATTAGACTGTCACCGAGCGCAATAATTATTATAAATGTGGTCAGACCAGACGTAAAAATAAAAGACATGGTAATAGTTGCCTTGCAATGCATATATACCTGTCCCTGCGTAACATGCCTGCGTTTCATTTAAAAAAAAATTTAGTCCAACAAACCGAGCAAACGCAAACATCGGAGATACTCCCAATTTTCATGTTTAATATTATGGACTTTGCGACAAAGTTCACATGCACCAAATGAATAAAACGTGGGCGTCGGAATTTCAGATCAGTTTAACACGTCATTCATATGCATGAACCTCATGTGTCGTGGTTCGTCAAATATTATGATTGCCAACCAGAAACATACCGGTGCCGCATTGCTCGCTGATGTTATAGTTCGCATCGGGCTTTCATAATGCTCCCCCTATATCTTCAGGTCACACTTACAAAAGGCATACATATGAAAATCGCCTAACGGACTTGTTGAAATATTCGCTTGAAGGGTGGGGGGCCCCCATGAATTTAAATGCAACAAGATTTGAATTGGTGAGTGGCTTGATCTGATAATAGTCCCTGCAGGTTACATTTTAGAGCATATGCATTTTAACTGGGCCAACAATGGACTTGAAGTTCGGTCCAAACTTCAAATGATGCTGTAAAAGCAAACAAATAAATGAAGGAAAAAGGAAGGAACATTATGGGAGAACACAAAAACAAATCCAGACTCTTTTCTGCTTCCTCGTGTGGTAGTTGGAAAGGGTTTGGGCTTAGTAAGCAACCTGTGGGAGGCCAAAGAGTCGGCAGAGCCAGGAAACAATATATTTTGGACAAAAGGATGACGTTTCTTGCTCCCAGGTTTCCAAACCTTTGCCAAGAAGGACCGGGGATTTATGGGAGCAAATGCTGCCTTGGAAGGTTCTCCAGAAATATGCTTTCTCTCCGCCAGAAAAAATGACACTTTTTTCTCGTATCTTTCTCCGTGCAGTGTTATTCTAAGGGGATTTCATTGGCCCATTGCGCTACTAGTTCATATTTAGGTGCAATATGTATTGTCCGCTCAATTAATGCTTGTTTGTAGACATTTTAAAGCTGACATATGCTCAAACTAATAACGCGATAAGGACATCACAAAGACGCGTTGTAATGTCCTACAAGCTACCTGGGAGATTATCATACAGTACCCATAGCATAACTTCTCAAAAAAGGGATTAGGCGACCTTTCCCCTTCCACTTTAAGGCCTAAGCGATCTGATTGGTGGAGCAGAGAGTGGCAGCCTCTGCTCCACCAATCAGATCGGTGGGTACAGTGCGGTGCAAAAGAAATGATATTTTGAAACCCTGCCGTGTATGGATTAACCACACAGGTCGCAATATTGAGGACATTTTGAGAAGTTAGGATGTGGATACTATAAGCAGATGCAACGCACGAGTTCCGTATCGCCCTCAGTTACCGCCATTTGGTAAAGGTATGATGTTGAAATTCGATAGGATTGCCACAAAATATCTGTAGGAGTGTTGGTCTGAATTAACAACACATTAAAACGCACGCGAGAGTCGCGAACAATAGGCAGCTAATAATATTTGTCGCCACAGACCTGTGAAAACGCAGACAATTGACGAATTTCAGGAGGACACCCTATGCACTATTGTTTCCACATTTGAATCCGAGCCTAAAGTTGCGTAAGTCATGTTGAACTATTTAGGATAGACCTGTGCGACTCACCCGTGCAAAATGATACCTCGTTCATTGCTGGCTGTTATTGTCCTATTGTCCAAATTCATGTCATGGGTTGTCCCGAACAATGGACTGGAAGGGACACAAAAGCCACGGGTTGGTTTTCACATTCAAGTCGGAAACGTGATGAAGTAGTGCGCTGAGACGAGTAATTATCATGGATCAGTTCCACATGATGCCTTTGTTGACAATAGGATCTATCGCATTTTTTCCCCTGATGAATTATCTGTTGCAAACAATTGGCACACGTGCCCCGTCCAGTTCCATATTTTTCTTTGATTAATGCTCCTGCAAGCAGCACAAAGGTGACGCATTGCCCATGAATGTGTCCTCACACTGCAAAGCTTTGCCACGTGCATAATATTGAAACCCTCGTCCTCCTATAGGATTATGTCAGCAAACGCCCCCCATGTGTGATCAGATTAGGAGAAAATAGTATCAAATTGGGCTCTCAGATTTTCAGGAATAATTTTCATCGGTTGAGGACATCACCATTGACAGCGTACCCCCAAAAAGTTGATAAGCAAATGTTATAATTCAGTTCATGGTTTGAATTTTACACGTTTTAGAGCACTGTAAACATGTAATGGATTAGTTAAAGTGTTGACTCGGATAACGCGTTTACCCCGGCTACTGGAAATTGGCTCTAGCGGAGCAAAGAAAATAAATCCATTTGAATAGTTGCCACCGAAGCTGGTAGTTGCGGTTTTGCGGGTTGGCCCCAGTCCAGACGAATATAGGACATGCACCTTAAGGTACAGCTGTGCGATATTCCGATACATCGAACATGTGATTGGTATTTTCTTACTATATGAGCGATATAATTGCGATTTTCGATGTGCATCGATATTCGATTTTCAATACAAACCTATGATATTTGTTTAAAAAATATATAATGTCCATATGAAAATATGTGCCCTGAAGCCATACGGCCATGAAGTCAAATGAGCGTCTCGCGCGCCCTCTACTTTCCATCGTTCCATAATGAGCCATAAGCCCAGAAAGTGCAGCGTTTTTGTCAGCAGGGTTTCGAGGCAAGATAAATAGTAGCATGACATGAACCAATGGAAGCCTGAGAAAATATGGCTCACTTGCGGTCATCTCCTTTTAGTAACATTTTATGAGGACACGCTGAGCATAAAATATTCACAAATATTTCCCCGAGCTTTATGGTCGCTTAGCTTGTGGATCATGTTTTGTAGCGCTATATGCGTGAATAATGGGAGGAACATTTTCCGAGAGTCGAGTTTTGACTGCCGGACGAGCATTTTCATGCCAGAAAAATATTAGGCGGAAAAGAGTAAGCATTGCAGAGGAAAGAACGTATTTTTGTTTGCATATAGAGTAGAATAAGTGTGTTGTTAACTTTTGAAGAAATGATGTTGCAAAAACAGATTTGCAAATTCTGAAAATGTCCGGAGGAGCTTTATTTTTTTGTGTCTCAACACGCTTTTTCTTTTTAAAAAATCCGGCAACTTCTTACCTGCATCTGCCTGGGGAAATATATAAACCCAGCGTCTGGCAGGCTCTACATCACATGTGTTTGACAAGCCATGAAATTTTAAGACCTGGACGTAATCCGAATTGTCATCATTATTACCATACTCGCCGTAACCGATGAAATATCGTTCTCTCGACACACGAGTGCAAAAGCAGCGTATTTTTCCATTGGAGACGCTGTATTTATGAACGCGCCCTACATGATCCCTATCGCAACCAGAGTTGGCATCGGAGATGATGGCATACGTCAACCCCTACCTATTCTGGTTATGAGACCACGCACACACCCCACGCTATACAGTGTGATTAATGCTGTGTTTGTGTTGCTGGCCTGCCTAGCTTCAATCCGAGCCAATTTCTGAGGAAATCCGACGTAAACTGCGTGCACTCTGCAGCCCAATTTGGTGCGACATTAGCACGAGCTCTCGGCTATTAATTTAACTAACCCATAAGCGGACACCGGGTCTAGTATGTCAAATGAGCCAGTACATAACAAACATGTTTTTAAGCCGATTTAAAGCTCGCCGGATTTGCGTGAGAAGGAATAAGGGAAACTAACTATTTTCGACTCTGATTCTTAAGGGTACTTGACACCGTTCATTTACTAATTGCAGTTGAGGTATTAGTTGGTAGGTGAATATGCGCAGAAATGACCATCACACCGTATACAGGATGTTTCAACTTTTTTGTCCGAACAGTTATCGGAAGATTTCACGTAGCTGCTACTTTGTAAGCAGTGACTTGCAACCGGTGATTTTTCGGAGGAATGGGGAAAAAGAGGGTCACACATCCCATGGCATGTGTTTCCAGGCTTGACCCTCAATTTTCCGCGGGCAGCACGTATGCCACTTCAACCTACTATTCTCAGGGAATATTCCCCTTTCCTCCGAAAAATCACCGTTTGCAAGTCACTGCTTACAAAGTAGCAGGTACGTGCAATTTTCCGATAACTGTTCGGACAAAAAAGTTGAAACACCTTGTATGTATTAATGTATAGACAGCGTGTTCCAAGTTCGTGGGTAGTGTTTAGTAATCATTCATATCACCCGAAGTAGTTGTTTTTGTGCAGCTTGTTGTGCCCCGATCCAGGTGCATCTGTACAGTACAACATTACTCTCAGGTGGTCGAATGTAGCAGTGGTTGTATAGGCTATAATATGGCGACTGATTAGAGACACAACAAGCTACAAAAAAATAGCTTTGAGCATATTTCCCAAGGGGGTAACCACTCGACTGAAAAGTGTACACTGGACTGGAGTACCAAATTCAAGGAGTACCAAGGAGTACCAAATTCTAAGGTACCTAAGGAGTACCTGGGAGTACCACTGGCAGGTGTACACCGGAGTACCGATAAATACAATACAATACAATAAATACAATACACCGGAGTACCGAAGTGGTTACACCCCCTTGAAATTTCCTATAACAATAACTATTATAAAAGACCCCACGAACTTGAAACACCCTGAGTATGTTTAATAACTTAATGACTTTTTCTGCTGCTCAGGAATTTCAGTAATTACACTGTTGTGCTCAAGTTGAAAAAACGTAATAGTACAATGCAGACCCTGTGGAATGAAGGTAAAATGTGCATACTGTTAGAGATAAAACTTTTTTAGTATGGTAGAACAATATTTTCCCTCAGTAACAGTCACAACAGTTGAGCCCATATGAAAGTTGCAATCCAGCTGTGCGTGCTTCACCTACGAACTTCAAGAGCCAAGAGAGGATAGTCCAAAAAGGGCGTTCTCCTCCCCAAAATTCGGCACTTTATTTGCCCCAGATACCTGTATTTATGTCCATTTTTCTGAATTTATTCCCTCCCCCCCACTCCTCCGGGACAAATCTCGCGCAGGCCTAGGCCACCATGCCGCGTCGTCAACGACGTGAAAAACTAACTTGTGACGTCAGTGATGGAACGATACAATTTGTGCCTGACAAGTGGCGGCTTTTATGGGAGGTCGTGAAAATCCACTCCCCTAAGAGGAGCTGGGAGCTGGGAGAGGGGGTGTTCTCTGGCTCTATTTTTTTCAGCGCAAGGACTGGGTGACGCCATGTGCAGATCAGTCCGCAGAAAATAGGCCGACGGATAAGATGGAAACGGCCAAAAGCCAGCTTCCACCGAAACATTTACATTCCCTCCGTAGCCCACTCACTTTCTTGCCAGCTATTCTCTTACTTTTTCGGCTCGTTGAGCTGGCCCGTCACGTTCACTCTTCCTCCACATTCCACTCGCCCAACTTCTCTCAGGGACTTGTTTTCTTTCCTCCTTCCTTCTTAGTTACACCTATACGCTCTTTGGAGAGGTTCGGTTTCCCGCGTTGGATTGAAGATGGCGGACCCCCAGAACTTGGGGAGGGGATGTTGAAGTGGGCTGAGGGCTTTGGAATTGGACAGGGCCGCTCAATCATCGTCAGGGGCTTCTAAATTCATTCTAGAGTGGGGCCCAGATTCCTGATCTATCACGCCTAACAGCGTACAGGGTCTTTTTATGTTGTACGTTTGGGTGAAACGTTGATGCCTGCGATATATTCAGAAATTTATTGTAGCCTACAACTATCAACTATGTCCATCGCTGCTGCAGCTCAATATGCATAGTTAGAGGGGTCCATTCATTTGGAACATTACATTTCCACTACAGATCGCCATTGAAACTTGATGGGCTCTAAGTGGTGAACTGCGGAGGACCAAAAGTGCCCTAAAATAATTCAGAACGAGGGGTGCTGACGACATGGTGTGAATAGCATGCTGGGGAGTGTGTGACCTCAAAAATAGGAAATGCGCTGAATTCAGAGAAGCTGGGGTGTAGCAGTTTAGGTCAGTATCAGCGCATTTGAGCGCAGCGTCCATTCCCGTCCACCCCGCTATAAAATCTGTCCATTGCGTTAGGGGTCCCATTTTTACACGTAACGGGCGATGAAATAGGGTCCCCACGAGCCATTTGG
Organism: Catajapyx aquilonaris; assembly: GCA_000934665.2. Lineage (NCBI taxonomy): Eukaryota > Metazoa > Arthropoda > Diplura > Dicellurata > Japygidae > Catajapyx > Catajapyx aquilonaris. Next base: position 106,493 of record KZ538117.1, read on the forward strand.
TAAGTGTGGCCCGAGCATGTTGTCAAATCTAAAGAGCACTGGATTAACAATTTAGCGTAGATGTGTCAGGCTGATTATAGGCTGGGGAGAAGAAAAAAATGCTAAGATATCGTCAGGCATCGTAATGGGGCGTGACGATGAGATTTATAGGCGTCGGAGCACGTGCTTTTGAAGTGGACCCAAAATTTCGGGTGGTGGTAGGGAGGCTGGGAGGGAAACTCCATTAGTACTGGTTCATATTCTGGCGTAGACGCCAACACCTTCGAGGGCGGAACCATTCGGTTGAATTCCACGGAGGCAGAGAGCTAGTCTTACTTATCTTCATCTTTTGGCAGATACATGTGCAGGTCACGTCCCGCAATCTCGCGAGTGGAGCTGTTGCAACATGCCCGCACTATCCGCCATTTTAAGCCTCGTTCTTGCTGTCTGGGACAAAGGGAATGTATTAGGCCAAGGATTTAGAGCATGACGTAATGATTTAATTAATACTTAAATGTTATGTGTACAGTACCCACTCTGATACTTAACCTTATAGAATGCTGTGAGTGCCTGTTGCGACATGAAGACGAAGTATCAGCGTTCTCGTGTCTTCATAAGAATGATCACAAGATTCCTCTAGGCACTGTTACATTGTTGTTTTACTCCCATAAAATGACATCAGTATAAAATTGATTCATTTGAGTGAGTAATACCAAGTAACTTTCTAACGTGACAAATAGTTTTCTTATTCTCTAATTGATGACTGTGAATTTAATACGAGACGATACAGAATGTGCAGCCCCCAGAAGTGCAGCCTCCGGAAGTTTACAATTTTGTTGGCATTCGTACATTTTTTATGCAGCTGAAATGTCAGCTGCTATTTTTAACCGGCTTATTAACGGAAGCAGCTATAGCATAAGCATAGATTGCAAACATGGCCGTCAGCCACAACATCGGTTTAGTAAATCTAGCCACATTTCCGCTCACCACATGATACCGTATTTTGAGACATCTAAAGATAACGGAAGATGAAATGGTGGGTTCACCAGAAGCAAAATATCTATCCATTTGTACATCAGCCGCCATGTCACGTCATATTTCTAGCCAGTCAAAACAGATAAAATAAAGATGCAGGATGTTCACTAAACAGATGCATATTGCCCAAAAAATTTGCACCCTGTTTATGTTGCATCAAGCATCATCATACTCACCTGACTGATGGGCCCTGTTCAAAAATGTGTACACCTGACAGGTGGAGTGACTAACCTTTCCGTCACGTCGCACCAGTTCAAAAGCACATGACGCCTAATAGCCAACAAACACCAATAAGAACTAAATTATAGTCCACATAATAATCATACACTTACATACTCACTCGTAAGTCTCTCACATGTTTTCACACTTAAGAATTCCTTACCTCCCAACGTCTGGCCGGGGATTCCCCGTATATATTTGGATGACTCAACCACTAAGTAAGCGGTCACCTTCTAGCCAAGAAACACAACAGGACGAAAGAAATGGATTCATGGTCTCACATCCTTCACTGCCATGGGCCGCCAGAAAAGACAATAAAAAAGACCATGCACGACGTGCTTATGCAAATGCGGCCACCAGGGGCCTCCGCTGCTTTGTGATGAGGAGCCAAGTCTTTTCCTAACACTGCGGTAATCCGGGCCAGGCTAACCCTAACTAATGGCGTAGGTCCCTCTTTGCTTTCTGACGGGGAAGGGCGAGGATACTTATAACAGGGGTAGAGATATTCAGTGGGAATGTCGTAAGTATACAGGAGCGCGGG
>KZ538117.1:108285-125469 GCA_000934665.2 Catajapyx aquilonaris
GGGGGCTTGACTCAACAAGGAATGGGAAGAAAGTTACAGTAGGGTAAGTAAATAAGTATCTGGAGGTTTGAAAAATAAGATGGAAAGTTAGGGTTTGCTGCTATGGTTAGGAGGGGTAGAGAGAGAGAGAGAGAAGGTTTTGGGGGGCAGTTGGAAGAGGCGGGCTCTTTGAGGGTGGGTAAATAGTGATAAGCGAGAATCAAGGCACCCTAACGTGTGTGCAGAACGTTTCTGCGAATTAATGGTGGTTTAGGATTGAGGTGGTGGCCATTAACATTTAGATTAATATCAAAATTATATCCGGTTGGTGTGTGTGTAGAAATATTTTTAGGATGTTCCAATTGGATTTGATGCTGGTAACACCATGGTGCCTCAAAATAATAAATCTGTGGATGTACTGTAATTAAATTACACAAGATGATTAGTATGATGTAATTTGTATCATGTACCATGCCATCAATCATTTACAGAACCTGCATTTGCATGGATGGTTTTATGCCATGCAAATTTCGATAATTATTATGTAAATAATATTAAATTATTAGATAACTTATACATGCACTGATTATTCGGCTGAAAATCCTCGATTGTGCACGTTCTCATTGTACAAGTACGAACTTTGAAGAATTTCACCTTGACAGTGTGCTGATTCACTCTTGGAATCACACTGCCGGCGTTGGGTATATATTACCCCCCTCCCCCCCCCCTCTCTCTCTCTCTCTCTCTCTCTCTCTCTCTCTAAAGGGACCCAGTCAATTAGGTAGGAAAATCAATGATGTTCGGCCCAGTCGGCTTTAGGAAAAAAAGTTTTTCGTTCCATCATCAAAACGTCACTGCTGGTGTCGTGGGAAAGCAGAACTCCGGGAGACAAGTGAATGTAGACAAGATGACGCGGATTAGAGCCAAAATATTTTCACGTTTATGAACTTAAATTAGTTTATCACTTTTGTACTTGGTTGAACTGTAGAGGAATAATACTGGGAAAAAAAATACATTTGCCTTCATCTCCATCTGCAAATCGATTTCATCCAGGTGGCAGGATTTTCTGAAAAATTCTGACAAAATGCACAATATGTTTTTAGAGTGGTCTATAAGCCTGACAGAAACTGAGGCTCAACCTGTACTAGTGCAAGGTCCTCTACGACGATTCAAAGCTGGCTATTTGATTTTTTTGCTGCTCCTAGACTACTTAGGACTACATCGTCGCTTCCGGGAATTTTACGAGCTCGTCCTCTTTTTTTTTAAACAAAAAAAGGGTCCGGCACTAGCAATGGGTGTTTGTAGTAATTAGTGTACTGCACCTAGAGAAGTGCAAAAAAAATGTGCAAAAGTCATGCCTGCAGCGAAACTCCGGTGCTACGCTGCAAACAACGGCGCGAGGTTGTAAACAAACCGGTGGTTCCTAGACACGTGGGTTAGTGGAGAGGTCACCACAAAAAGGGCCTGGCAAGTGCAAATGAGCTTGTGGGAATGGGCACGTGGCCTATGTCCGGCATCGTGCCCAACCCCCTCCCTCCCCCTACTCCCACAAGGCTCTCTCACCCCCGCCTCCCACCCCTTTTGCAAACTTGCAAATATTAGCATTAACATGGGCGGAATAGGCAGGAGTGGCGCAGGCCACAGATTGTTTCGCCCACTGAATTTGCTGTGCTGCTGGCATATCCCGCCCTCACCACCCTCTTTTGCTTCTTCCTATTTGCATACATTGTGCTAGAGGTTTTTTTTTTCACATTCCAGACACCCTGACTGTGAAATGGCTCTTAAAGACAACCACTCAGCTGAAAACCTGTGAGCAATTGTAATTGTGTCAAAAAGTAACTTGGAGGGCAAAAACAATGTTATGCATTATTTGGAGAGGTATTCGGGCGTTTTTTGGGGTTGCATTTGGTCAAAGCGGCATCTGTTGTGCGTGAATTTCAAAGTGTTTTTAGGGTACCACAAACAGCATGGCGGCCTGGAGGTAAATTTTTTGTGTGTGTGTGCAAAAATACTGTACAATGTGTGCTAGATGCTTAGATTAGAAGTAGTAATTAGTTCAGATTAATTATTGTTGAGGCGGTAATTAGATTTCGGTTATTTGATTTGGTTGGATATGGACGCTTTAAATAAATTGTTGTGCCAATCTGAAGTTTATAAATCTATGGACAGATGTTTCATATTGAAACCGGTCGTTGGATGATGTGGACTATTTCACATTTTGAAATAAATTTTTTTGCATTTAAAAACACATCTTAGGTACGGTACATGCAACAGAAATCCAAGAAATACGAGCAATAAATCTAGAGTTAAATATCCATATCAGCGAGCAATCTGTCTGATTTTTTCCTAGATATGGACAAAATAGATGCTCATACTGGCCGGTTGCATGTTGACGTGTGTGGTATAACGATCTGGTGTATCTCCTTTTCGTTTGATGACAGTGCTGTCGCTTGTAGGCGGTGAGAAGGATGTTACAGTCCTTGTTGGAAGATAATGTCTCTCATTGTCGAAGGCGCCGTCCACGTGCATTAGCGGATACACTGGATGCAGATTTTCAATCAGCGTGACTCCTGTAAGGTTTGGCGCACTTCCTTCTCTTGTGACTGACGTGAGGTTGCCAAGGAGATGAGAAATGGGATAGCCTACCTAGGATAAGGAGTGGCAAGTAAACTGTCCGGGGAAACAACGCATAGTCTGTGTCAACATCTGAACACTGGACCTACTTCTAGGAATAATTTTTTTTAAATCGATATTCTGGACTTATATGATTCGTGTAACTTATAAGACTGGAAAGGTCCTTGCTGATAACGCACCCAGTTAGAAGTTCTGACATTTGAGGTGTGATGGACAGTTGCAGATACTTTTGCTGTTTTAGGGTTGACAGCTTCCTGTTCCCCTTAGTGTCACTTCTCTGCCAATAATAAGGAGCATGATATTTTTGGACAATGACGTGCATTTAAAATGTTTCCAACTTGCCCCATATGCTGTATGCACCATGGTGGCTAAGCTTAAGCAGAAGAAAGTTGATTGTATCATGGCAGAGAAATTTCCAAATGTTAATGGAAAATAGTTATCCATCAAATGAATTTCGACCCTACCCATTTACCGACATGTAAATGAACTTGAATATTACAAGTTATGGATACTGGACAGAATTTTTCAAAATTAAAGAGAACGCATTCAAATCCACGGTACTTGGACTTTACAATTAAATTTTATGATATTTCAAGCGGAATCGTCATGTTGTGCAGTGCTGGCCATATATCGAGGCAACCGCCAGCGACATTTTCCCGAAGCGGCAGAAGAAGGAATCGAAGATAAGCATGCTACAAGCCGGGCGAGCAAGATTCCTTCTTCTGCCGCTTCGGAAAAATGTCGCTAGTCGTTTCCTCGATATATGGCCAGCACTGTACACGCAGCACCAAATAATGTACTACTGTAAATGTTCAAAATTATTTCTCGGGAGAACATCAAGTGACTCCATCGGAAAAGCGTGAGCAGCTGCATTGCACCTTGACTGATCACACCCTTCAAATGATGCATAATTATACTGATACGCCACTTTTCAAATGCTGACCAATATTGTGCCACCTAGTGTACAAACGAACCAGTAACGCAATTTTTAAAAAATCACCATTAACCTGCACCTGGTTTCAGCATTTTAAAAAATAACATACAATTTTGAGAAGTGGTTCGCTATAAGTACGAAATTAAGCTACACAGTACGTAACGTACTAGTAGCACCTAAACTACCCTAGTAGAATCGAAATAAGCCTCCTTTCCACCCATCTCTCTCCCACTTTGTATGGCACAGCGCCCCAAAATTGTCTGCACTTGCAGCATTTCGCCTTAATCCGGAATGTTTAGGAGTAGTAACGAACGAGCGAGGACAGAAACTTTGCATCTGGCTGCGGACGAAAACCGCGGAAACCCAGAAACTTCTGACTGCAGGTATTGACACGGGCTCCTGGCAAGTGTGCCGGGGTTGTTGGCATTTAATCCATCGCTGATTAATATTCCCCACATTATGAAGGCGCATAGCGGACGGAGGCAAGAGCGGTGGCTTAGCCGTTGCTGAGTTGCTGACCACTTCGAAGGTCGGGGGGGTTATATCGGTTAGCCAGCAGACCACGGTAGAAAGAAATATCCAGTCGTTTTTTTTATACTCCATTCCAGGGGTTGGTGGTTCCGACAGCGTATAGGTCGTGTCTCAAACAGGCAACTCAATAAAGTTGAATTGCCTTGCTACATCAAATGGTTTTGGGCTTGTGCTGGGTTCTCAGCAGGGACCATCTCACCACCACCTGGTTCTATATGCGTTATAATTTTGCCGTATGTCACATATGAGATGTAATTCTTTCCAAGTGATATTTCGAATGGGATTCTGGATAGTAGAATGCGTTTTGTAATATCGGTTGAGATCAGGGAGTAATCGCACTGGGCACTGCCAATAACTCCGTTCGTTTTGCATTTATAGGTTGTAGAATGTTATCCTTACAGCACACATACAGTAAAAAATATAGGTGAAACAATTGACTACAAAAATTACACACCAATATACAGATCCAATTGTGCTTATTATGCAAAGTGATTTCCATGAGAAAATATGTAAAGTTAATATTTAGAGCCAGATGAATAATAACGTGGCTTATTTACAAGGTTATGGTGTGTGTCACAAAGCGATGAAGTGATTTTTCAAAAATCCGTACCTTTTGATCTGATAGATCTATTCGGATTTTCCTTTTCGGAAAGTTGAGGGAAAATGTAAGCTATGTCGTGTGTAGTGAATTTTTGACATCAAAACAGAGCTGCTTTCATGTTTGCACACTTTTCAAATACAGTATCATAGGCTACACCAAAAACATAATAATAAATGGCGGTGTAAGCAATTTTGGAGTTGTCAGAGGATATGAAAAGACTGTTCCGCGACTGCGTATTCGGAAAGGTTTTGTAGACCTGATATAAAGGTATAAACTGCAAGTTCTATGAAGTAAAAGTTATACACATGACCATAATTCATAGCTGATTGTGCCATACTTACCATACACAGGGTGTTAATCCTAAGCGTGTCACCAGAAAAGGTGGTGCTAGAGGACGCAGGTGTGAGCATTTTTGCATAAGGAACTAGGGGTCGGAAACGCACCCTCACGGAGTCACTCCGCCGCGTGCCGCACGCCTCTTGCACACTGCCTGCCGCAAACTTGAAAGGGGCGTAACTCGGTGAGGGTGCGTTTCCGACACCTAGTTCCTTATGCAAAAATGCTCACACCTGCGCCCTCTACCACCACCTTTCCTGGTGACACGCTTAGGATTAACACCCTGTATTACTACACTACCACTCACAAAAAAAAGTATCGGGTATATTGACCTGAAGACACAAAAGTTCACCTAAGAAGCGTAACCCTCTTGACCAGTCAATTGAGACGCCACGCGACGCCACCTCACGTCGTTTCAAGTTTCCTCAAGCTCACTTTCGACTCTATAATTCCACCCAGCAATATCGAACTCTTCAATGTTTGCCTAACGTTTGCTTATCCAAACCACTCCACCCAACCCTGGCCAGAAGACTGTTTGTCGGCGAATGAATAAGAAAAGCAGCGTCCAATTCAAGTGTATGCTCTTCACTGTCCCAGTTTGCCCCCTGCCCCTTTCCTCAGTCCCTCAGGATCCAGACATGCCCCATCTTGTTTCCCACCCCAGTCCGTTTACTTAGCCCTGTCAAGTCTCTGTCCACTCATAAGTGGCGCCCTCCTTTATGCCACCACCAGTTCCTCCTTGTTTTCGTAAGGCTCGTAAAGTTGTCCTTTTGGGAAGGAAAGGCGCACCCCTCACTGCAGGGTAGCTCTCACTAAAAGTGTAAAGGTGATATAAGGGGGCAAGGGTGGAGGCGATGGACGACATGTGAGAAGGGTAGAAAACATGGCCTCCCGTGGCTGGCCACCGGAAAGGCGCCTCTCTTAACCTGCCACTTGCCTTTCCGACACCTCTTCATTATCTCAACTCCCTAACCCTACCCCTCTAGTTCATGACTCACACATGAACACACATACACACAATTTATGTTCTGACCGTTCGAACTCGCTTGTTCGCTCCTTTGCGTGCACGGTGGGGGGGGGGGGAAACGTACAATAATTCAGCACTAGACTGTTATCAGGGGCTGGCGTCCAATTAGCTAATAATTAAGGACGCTGATACAGGTAATGAGCATAAAAATGGCTGGGAGTATAGTGCTTCACTTTTTTTTTTAGAATATTGTCAGGGAGTATGGGGTCACGGTTGGATGTAGGAAAATAGCTGGATGCGAGCAGTTTTGGGGATTATTTAGAAAATGTGCATTTCATGTTCAAATAGCCTGTAGTGCCAAAAATGTTTAGAAAATAATGACTACGACGCAGTTACAAAGTCGGAAACGTCACCCTTTATTGGCATGATTACGTGGCGAATGCAAACTCTCGTAAATAGGATTATGGGCCTAGCTTAGTACTCTATACGGCGTATCCAGTCTAACGAGACCATTGGTCTTGGCGCATAATAAAGGTGATTGATTAATTGCACCACTAGTGGTTATTGCTTGACGTCGCGAGTAAATCTGTCGTAATGGCCGCATATTAAGGGGTGTATGATCATCCCCCTTATTTTATTTACATGAATGGGACCTCTGGTGTCAAGTGTCACTACTATTTTAACGACACGCAATCGAGCTGCCATTTTGAATTTAGGCCACGCTATAGGTGGATGATCTTTTCCCACGTATTTGACGATGTTGCCTGCAGGTCCTCTTGACAATGAAAGCTATGTATAGCCACAGATTGGAAATGGTTGGTCATATACGGTATATTTTTGCTACATTGCATAGTACAAGTAATAGATTCTTTTCTTAATATTGATAATTACAACGGCTGCTTAGAATTGGACGTAGTTCTGTTAAAAGCTCACAAACGTAAACTTCGGATCGCTAGACTCATATCGTGTGACTTTACAGTAGTTGACCCGTCTCTCTGTGTGTGTGTTTTTTAAGTTAAAGAAGAACAGAAGGGTAGAAATCAAGTTCTCTCCAAGCGTAACACAGTCTTGTTGCTCACGTGTTGGTTAGCATGCTGCAAAATTAATTCCTCTTCTGGAGCCGTGGCTCATCAGTAAACGAAGCGGAAGGGCCCGATGTCATACTGCATACAGAGTAGCTAATTATCTTTGTAACTACTTTGCTACCTACTGACTGGTCCTCTGCCATACCACTGACTAGAAAATAAAAGGACATGCCGCAGAAAAATGTGGTAATTTATTCATAGCGTTGCTATTGGATTCAAATAGAGTGCATAGTATAGGTTGTCATTAATTTATGACGATTTATTTGGAGTTAAATTGGACAAGTATCTACGCATATGGCTTTTTAGCTAGTGAGGGGGTCTAACACTCGGAAAGGATGAATGTTTACCGATGCTATGATGTTTGTAACTGTATTTATTGGTTTATTTTTTAAACATGTTCGATTAATACTGGAAACAATCTAAAATATCACAGCAACTTAATATGAAGACATTAAAGAAACCACCATTACAGTAGTAGTGAAGTGGGAAAATTATTCTGCATCTACTTATTTTGTTCACGCTTATAAAAATTGTTTATATCGATGAAACATATTTTTACATTATTTTGAAACTCGTTAATTTAAATTACAGTGATTTTGAGAACGCATTTGCAATTCCTCAGGAAAGAAACGATTGGATATGATAGAAATGCGTTATTCGTCATTAATGACAATGCAGATGAATTGAGACCTTTTGAGTCACTGGAATGATAAACATCACTTCGCGAAAATTATGCAGATACGACATGCAAATTGATCATTAGCCTATACTTCCTATGAAATCGTTAAATGTAAAAATGTTGGAAGAAAACAGCAATTCTTCATTTTAAAACTTCTGCCTGAGCCACTCTCAATGCTGAAAGATGATTTCAAGTTGAAATGGAATAATTATTATGATGAAGGGAACTTGACTGATCACGATTTCCAACCTTAACTTTCGTATTCGACAAAAAAAAGTCAGTCTCTACATTAACTTGCAACTTTTCTTTGATTGCAGTATAAGCCCGTTACTCTGCAGATATAGCACAAATTTTGCAGAAAAACATCTGGATTAAAATAATATTTCGCAACAGTCGACATCTCTCATCAAACTGCAGTTTCTTATTGTAAAAAAAGCACTTGCGACACCTTTAAAAATTAGTACATTCACCCCAAGTTAGAATCCCCCATCTTGTCTCCCATTCATCCACCCACTCTCGTCTTCTCTAGCAGAAAAAGTACTCAACAAAGCCCCTTCGCGTTATTGGCCACGCCCGAGGATGAAGAATGATTAATAATAATAAGCGCTCCGAGATGAGCAGACGTGCACGAAGCCGTTTACCGCGTCTTTTATTTATAAGATGCCCCTGAAGAGGTTCCCAAGACACGTGAATGTCACAATCATTCTTACTGCCCGTCTTATGCATAACATATTAGCGTGACCCATTCATCACTGCTTCCTACTGAGGGCGTCTATTCGGTACAGGCCCTTGTAGTACTGTACATTCAGTGAAGATGTGCACTCCAATTACTATTACAGTAGAGTTTGAAGATGCGTACAGTTAGCCCTCGTTATCCGCGAGTAATTGGTTCCAAGTTCACCGCGGATAAACCGAACCGATACAGTAGGCTATACAGGGTGTCTCATTTTTTTATCCGAAGTGTTATCGGAAAATTGCGCGCAGCTGCTACTTTTTAAGCAGTGACTTGCAAACGGTGATTTCGGAGGAACGGGGAATATTATGCGAATCGTAGGTTGAAGTGGCATACGTGCTGCCCGCTGAAAATTGAGGGTCAAGCCTGGAAAAAAGAGGGTCACACATGCCATGGGATGTGTGACCCTCTTTTTCCCCATTCCCCATTCCTCAGACAAATCACCGGTTGCAAGTCACTGCTTAAAAAGTAGCAGCTACGCGCAATTTTCCCATAACTGTTCGGACAAAGAAGATGGGCATTTTTGACATGTATAAATACACACTGTGGAGTATACATACATGTGCTAAGTTTAATAAAAAAATGAAAAAATTATACACATTAAGACATCAACAAATCAAACAACTAATAGAATAGTTGTTATAACACTGCAGTACTGTACTGCAATTAAAATACATGTTAATTTTTTAAAATTTAAATTTAAATTTTCAAACCGCGAATAACGAGACCGCGGATAACCAGGGGACTGGCTGAACATTTGACTGCCTCAATAGAACAAGAGCCTATAACTCCAGCCTTAACAATTGCAAGTTTACATCGGCAGCAACTGTATTTGTTATTCTTTGAAATGCCACTAAGGCAATGCACTAAAATATGTATAAAGATCCTGATCCATGACTTCAGAACGGTGTACTTCACATTCTTTTTCCCTCTGAAACTGAAGTTTCTTCTTTCCTAAAAACTCTGAAGAATCGAAAAGGCGTAGCACAAACGCCCCCTGTTTGCAGGGCTGTCAACACGAAGGTGGGTCAGAAGTGGGGTCAGCTCGAAAGAAATTCAATTCCCTAGGAACGCTTTGGAATACTGTAAGAGCGACGTTTGAATTGAGATGACGGAGGATTCCACGAGGCTGTACCACTTTTTCGTTCCAAAACTTGGGGCTCAGCTTTTTGTGTGCGCAGACCGGGAAAAACCTTCGGCATCAAAGACCATTCGGGAGTTCCCCTCCACCTATAAGTTATATGGATTGGGATAGGTAGGTAGATGTGTATGGACGGGCTGCCTCGCTTCTCCTGGGATTTATGAAGTTCTAACCGATTCTTAGGGAATAAAAGTGAGATCATTTTTGAGAAGGGAAAATAGAGCAGCGCCAGCTCCAGCCAAAAAATCATGTTTGAAAAATTGGGATGCACCTTTGTTATGTTACATTCCATTAACAGAAAATGTAGGGTGCATATCCTATTATTATTATTATTGTTAGTAGTAGTAGTAGTAGTAGTAGTAGTAGTAGTAGTAGTAGTAGTAGTAGGAGGAGGAGGAGGAGGAGTTTGAACTTGAGGAACAACGTGAAAGTCCCTGGGTTGTAACTGAATGCGTGTCCTCGTTCATGCGGAAGAGATACCGAAATGACTCGCTTTGTAGAAATAGGGGGCTCCTCTTGAATGATGGAGCGGCTGTAAAGTGTTTCTACTGCGTATACCCTCCGTCCTTCCATGTATCAGTCAGTTCACGTTCCACCGATTTTACGTTTCGGGCTCTGAAAATGACGGCGATACTCCTCAGAAATAAAATATGGGGGTGAGAAGGACCTGGGGAGGTGGGGTGTAGAAAAGACTTAGAGGATAGCAATTTTATATCCAGCTATCTTCTTCATCAGAATTCCTGTCGTTAATAGTTCTTAATGATACACACGTAATGTGGTATCGTCGATGGTGTTTCATGCCATCAATGTAACACCGTCTCCAACTTGAACTGAAAAACTGCATATGTAGACTAACGGTATGCTCAATCATTAAAAGTGAACCCTTAAAATATATGGCTTCTGGTTGGCATTACAGCAGGTTGGGAGAGCCAGTCCTGCGCTTATTGCCGTCAGCCCGACTCGGAATTCAAATTGCTCTTCACAATCAAGCAGGAATTATGCTAACGCCCTTGATGCTCGGGAAAGCATGGCGCTTTTCCCTTTTTCAACCCCCACACGATATGCATAACTGAAGCCGAGATAACAACTGAGCTGAGGATGGATGCCACGTGATTGCATATTGAAACTTTGTTTCAAGTGCGCCGATGTGGACTTATTGCTTTTTCATTACCGGGCTGCCGGGCTTCTTTGTGTCACTTAATTAGCACAAAACGGGTCATTCATTGCATTAGGGAATCCGTATATCAGTTGCACAATAGCCCGGCCAGTATAAATGGATTTGTGTAGGCCACATGGGCTAGGCCTAGCTAGGCCTAGTGAGGTGGCCACGGGCATGCAGGAAGGGTGCATCTATCCGAGAACTCCTCTCAAGTCATTATTGCATTCCTTCCGCATACCCTAGCAAGCGCTTCTCGCGTTCCATATTCCATTCCGCAAGGAAACTCCATTAGGAATGTTGGGCAAGACACTTCAATCCGGGGGACTAGACCCCCTAGAAAGTCTGGATTCCGCCTGTTTTGCAAACGAGAAGGCGGACTTGTGTAACGTCTGTGCAGTTGTGCGTGACTTATAGCCGCGGTGTAATTAGAAAATTCCTAATTATAGCTGATGCATCCAGGGGGGGCCAGGGGCGGTTGGGAGTTTGCAAGGCATCCATTCAATCCCTCAGTGCTGATGGCTGGCAAATCACAACATTGACTAAATCGGAATGCTGGAGAGGGGTGAAAATTGGAGCTGTGGCAAAGGGGTCGTGTGGTTGAGAAGCCAACGGTCAAACTGTGGCTGCGTTTAAATGGCAATGAGCAAAACCGACGGGCGACAAATGGACAGTCCAAATGCGAGTGCTGGACACATACGCCCAACCCTCCCAAAAAAAGGGGACCTGGCAACCTTCGAACTTTGCCGACGATTATAGGAGGGGTGTAACATTTTGTTGCCAGCTTGATATCCATTTGCTGCTATTCGTAGTGGCAGCTGTTAGTTTTAGAGACCAGCTTATCGTAGCGCTAAATCGCGTCATATGGGGGTTTAACATAGCGGCTTCCGATCAACTGGTTGGTAGGGTTGGTGGCCTTCTAAAAATAGCAACAGATGGGAGACTGCCTGAAATTTTCATTTTGAGCTCCTAGTTCGCGAGTAGAAAGGTGTCACGTGCCTTGTTAGTAGTTGTATTAAGCCAAGGTATAGAATAATTCAACCTTAGTCTAACATACATTAGTAGGTTAACGGCATGGTAACCTGATCCAGCATTGGATTATCTCGAAACTGTTTTTTTTTTTTTTGTACTTAGTTGGTTTCTTATGATGCCCATGATACATCAGCTGCAAAGGTTATAGCCGGTATGAGTCATTGTTGTGAAATACAGGGTGTTCCAAGTTCGTGGGTCGTTTTTAGTCATCTCTAATATCGCCCGAAGTATTTATTTTTGTGTAGCTTGTTGTGTTCCGATCCAAGTGCCTCAGTAAGAACTATCAGGTGGTCGAATGTAGCAGTCGCCATAGAATAGGGCACCTGGATCGGGACCACGCATCGGGACACACCAAGCTACAAAAAAACAGCTTTGAGCGAAATTTCCTATAACAATAACTATTATAAAAGGCCCCACTAACTTGGAACACCCTGTATATCTACTCTGTTAAAATAAGATTGAAATGTGCGTTGAATGCGGTAAAAAATTGTTTGCTAACACTATTTACTAGCGATGTGTTTCGGTTCTGCTGCTTTAAGGATGCCCTTGTCACAGGTAAAATATTTATTAGGTCTCCTCGAAAATAGCCGCCTGATTTAGTCTGTTTTGACTTCTGAAATTGCGTCGTGGAATGCTTAAATTATTTACAAAATTTAAAATTAGAATTGCCAAAGGTGACAAAACTTAACTGATTTTCAAAACAATGTAACGTCGCGCGTTATAGATTATGGCTATGACTATGGTATAATCTATATATTCCCCTTAGAAAGGTGGGCTATAAAGTAAAGATATCCATGTCCTCTATAAGATGATATCTTCCAGCTTTTGAAGCTCAAGTAAATGATTAGATCATGAACAGACTTGCTGTTTGAACATGATTGAATCAGCACAATTTTCTACAGTAGATAAGGACATAATGGCACGTATCGTGAGGGAGATCCCGACATGTGTACCGGTTGGAATTTGTTTAGGGCTGCATTTTTGTCCAGCACTAAATTGGATGGCGAGGGGTGGCGATGTCCGGGGACTTTTCAGGTCTGCCGGGTCCGGATTTTGCGGGCTGTTCCAAGTTTCCGCGGCTTGTGGCGTGGCTACTCTCAGCCAACTTTTAGCGGATTTGGGATCGGGTGGCACAAGCTGCTTTAAATGCGGTTTGTTTTTTTGTGTTAGTGGCCAAGGGTGACAGACTGAGAAGAAACCCACCCTTCTGCAATGGCAAGGGCCTCCCGGGTGAAATCCCCCCATTTCACTTGCAAATGACTAGATTTAACCCATTTGCACAGGGTGTTCCGTAATGTCCGCTGACGTTCATTCCAAGGCTTGCTACATACTGTCATTTATCATTAAATACCATCATTTATTTCTGCAAAGACAGCATAGATTATCCCAGAAAAGGAGGTGTGCTGGTCATAGGATTGAGCACCCCTGACTTTCACCTCCAGCTTTTTATTCATGAGCCAGATAGAATTTTATGCATGGAAAGAGTTCAGTGGTCCTCAGTTTCGGTGGGCAGGTTTTCTCAGTTACCTTTCATACTACCTAAATTAAAAAGCATTATCCTCCGGTATGGACCAAAAATAATGACCCAAATTTTGGGACTCAAAAAATGTGCATGTTCGCCCTCTAGCGGCATACAAAAGGCATCGGCTTATTTAAACCACCTTCCGATAAGTGACACAGCAAACCACGTGAAAAGAAACGAGTCTATAGAACAGGAACCAGCTCGCAGGCTTTAGAAACGTCAGAATTTCCAATGACCCTTTCCTACAACGTTCAAAAAATATGAAGACATTATTTCTACCTCCGCCTCACGGCGATAAAAAGCTCGTTATCGGAACTGGAAGAAGAAGAAGAAGAAAAAGAAAAAGAAAAAAAAAAGTGGAAGGATGTAGCTCTTGATTTTGTATGGGGGGGGGGGGGGGNGGAGTTGAGCCAAAAGAAAGTTAAAAAAAAAACTAGGATTATTCTGGGAGGGGGAATTAGATACCCTGTTTGTCACTCATCTTCTGCTAGGAATATTCTGGCCATTAGCTTCGTTTGGAACACTTGAAGACAGAGATTTTGTGGTGGGAGGGGAATTCCGATTTTCTTGCCATTTCCCTTTCATTTCCTCCCTTATTCCGGCTGCGAATTTGGCACGCAGGAGCGATCCGGGTAATGGGGGAAACGGGGGAGTAGGGGAGGTAGGCGTGGGTTACCCCACTCCATCCTCCCAACCTCCCCCACCCAGATGAAATATTGTACGCTTCTGATGGTCCACCGCCTCTATTGTGCCGCCGCCAGACTTCATTTTGGGCTGACCCCCTTTCTTCTCCGCTGGACCAAGTGCACCTGGAAACCCCACAGTCTAATTCCATTCGAGTACGAATTTTTGTCAGACTACCTTTGTTGACCTGTACATCTCTGGAAGCCTCATATGATGAAAAAAATGGAGTCGATATCTATGCAATAATAGCATAAATCATAGGTGCTGGAAAAAAAGCTACTGTTTATTGAAGAGATGTGGCCAGGAGAATGTTTCGTTTCTGCCATGGAGAAAGGCTGTAGCGGGAGTACGGCACAATATAAACACTTCAGGGAATGGACCACCAGGGAGGGGGAACTGAAGAGTTACATTGGGACTAATAGGAACAACCGGTGAAATGCAAGGGTAAACGTTAATAGAGTCGAGTGTGCTTGTACTTACCTAGTTGAAACGGGTTGCACGTTCTGTTGAATGAGACGGAGACACCTTAGGGCAATCAGTGGCAAATTATTTTCTCCAGTCTTAACACTTTAAGGCATACGATCAACACTGTAGAAAAATTGCAACTATTCTCTAATAAATAATTATTTGATTATGCTAAGTTCTCTAATACCTGATAATATCGGTTTGCGCAGGAGAGGTTCAAACTTGCCTCTTTCGCTCTTTAAAAATTATTAAGAGTGCACCGAAGTTTATGAGCGTACTGCTAATTTCACGGGAAAGGAGTGAGAGGCAGATTTTCATATCGTACGCATTCGGCTCCTCTGTGAAGTTTCTTAGTTTTTAATACTGCTGAAAAAAAACTCTATCTCGAGGCCTCCCGGTGGACATCCTTTGGAGACCAGAATAATGACGTCAGATCTCCCGTTTTTTTTCTCTCTCTTTTTTTCTATGCGTCTCTATCTCTTTCCCTTTCCTCCTCCCCGCATAAAACGCGTTTCCAGTGGTCCATTTGAATGGTTTCTGCTTCTGCATTCAGCCTCCTCGGGGCGTTTTACTCTCTAAGACCTCCTCTGAGCTCCCTGTACTTCCCTTTCCTTTCAAATTCCTACCTTCCCATCCTCTTTCTTTTTTTCTCTCTTTCTGTTGGTAGTTCAAAGAGAAGGGCTCAGTGGTGGGAACTGACCAAAGGATCAATGCTGGGGGATGCAGTATCCATATAATGTCGGTATATAGCACCTACTACCTGCTTTCCTCACGGATTTTGTGCTAACACATGTCTTTTTAAGCCATAATAACAAGTAATTTTTCCTAATTATCGGGCGAACTTGATAAATGGCGTGTAACTCAGCAAAATGCACGATGCCAATTAATGATGGTATGAAAGGAGCGTGGAATTTGTATGTCGAGCTCAGTCTAAAAAGATGAAGGATCTTGCAGAGTTGGCCAAACAAGGCATAATATTTTCTTCGTCGACTCACCATTATGGCAGAATAAATAACATAAACTTAAAATATGCAGTGTGCTGTCATTAATTTTAGTGTCTCGTTTTTATGTTTTCTTCTGTAATTCGAAACTTATCTCCTAAAATCCACGATTTCAAAATAGGTGGTTGATCAGAGCATAAATCTGTTGGTTTCAAGCTGATTTTTACGCCACCAGATCTATTGATAAACGTTAAAAAAAACCTTTATGCGATAATGCATAGTATCGCTTTGTTTTTGTTACACTGTCAGCAGAGTGTATGGAGGTTTTTCATTGCTTCAAATTTTTATAACCTCTCGCTTTGAAGTACATTTTTAAATATTTCTGTTGCAATAGAGTCCTATACCAGTAGGTAGTGCTTATCTAGAGTGTAGAAGTTTGATGGGCAGCAGGGCTAAGCGGTTATTATGGTGTGGATAGGCCACCCTGGATACACTATGCACTACATACATATTACATACTGTACACTGTGTACTACATACATACTAATAGGCCTACACACTACAATCATAGCCATTCCACATATCGTGGGTATACAAGAGAAATCCACCGAGTCTAATTTTGGTTGATTTGAGATGTTTATACCACTTAGGGCCGGTTTCACCGAGCTCAGTATATGATAAAACCAGGGTATTTCTCAAAATCCCTATCTATTTGTATGGATTTTCCTAAAGAAACCTGGTTTTATCATATACCAAGCTCGGTGAAACCGGCCCTTAGTAGCAATTATTTTGTGCTCTATTGCTTGGTGAAGGCCATTTAGTCTCGAAAGTAGTTGATAGTGAAGCCAGAAAATCAAGATTTTCTGTCATCACCGGCATGTAAACAAGACAGTGCTAGGTCAAAATTATTTACTTTTGATTATCTCGAAACTGGTTTCTTAGACTTGCGGGTAATTTCTCTCATATGCTCACAATATAGGACCAGTGTTGGTTCTAACTTGGGAGTTATTTTCCACAATAAAATGTTATATACTCAGAAAATTATCTGGAACCCATCCAAGTAGACTATGTTAAAGGTGGCATTTTTACTTCTGAATTATTACTCTTGTAAATAGAAAGTGAACCACCCTCTTAAACTTTTCCCACCCATGATCATGTCCAAGAGCACCTAGTCACATCCACGTGCAGGCATATTTAAAATATTTGTGAACCAGCCCATATGATCCGGCTCCATTTTTGGTTCCGAACACGTACTATAGTGACAGCACTCAAAACATCGATTTTTAATTAAATGGCCAAACTCGTTGAAAGCACTCCTACACACAAGCGAGTGGAAAGTGGATACCACTTGTGTGCAATCGTGGCTCAGAATCTGGGAACCTCTAAGCTCCCATCCCCTCCATATATATGCCTATCCCCCCCTCCAAAAAAAAAAAAAAGCAGGAAGAAAATGGCAGGAGAGGGAACAGGAGAGAAGGAACCGAACAAATTGGGCGTGAAAGAGAGGCAAATCTGTGCGGAGCAGATCTGACGGAGAATTTTGCTGCGCTTTTACATGGGCCGAACCTCCTTCCAAAAAAAACGAAAAAAAACGAAAAAAAGAAAGAAAGACTGAAGCAACTTTGAAGTGCGTTTCCTTGTCTCACATGCCTAAATCGAACGTCACGTTCGCCAAGGTTCATAAGAAGTTGCAGCGACAAACCAACTGCTTGGAGAAGAGCACAAACTTTCTGTTCCAGGCAAAACTTTTTTACCCCCCCCCCC